>MDKH01119569.1:0-15191 GCA_005239495.1 Nicotiana undulata
CCTTTCAATTCAACAATTTTCCATAAAGCCTCAGAGGAACAATACTATACAAAACACGATCTCGTAGTACATATGGCGTCACAATGAATCATATAAAGCATTACAAGGAAGTATATAAAGCATTACGAGGGAGCATATAAGACATGATGTGGGCCTAACTACCCGAACGTAACAATGATAGCCGCTACGTACGGAATCTCGTCACTTGGTGCGTACGTAGCCCCCAAACAATTTACACATAGCATATACATCACCTATGGGGACAATTCCCTCTTACAAGGTTAGAAAGGAGACTCACCTCGTGCCGAATCTACCCCTCGGACCACAATTGCGCCCGAAACTCCAAACTCTACACCCGAGGACTCGCAACTAGCCAAAAGGGGTACAATTAAATCAATGCATGCACAATGTGGGAAGTTATCTTAGTTAATCAATAAAATCGCTATTCTTGGAGAATTCCCAAATTCCAACCCTGGTCTTGCATGTTAAAATTCCGAAAATTCTCGAAGGGATCACTCACCCATAGCCTAAGGATCATTATGGTGTGATTTCTACTTGAATTCATGGCCTAAAATGGAAAATCACAAAATCCCCAAGAGCCCTAAAATTACTACCTACTTCTATGATTTTTGATAATTTAGTAGGGAATTTAACTAGGAATTGGTGTTTGTAACTAGT
Source organism: Nicotiana undulata (assembly GCA_005239495.1). Taxonomy (NCBI): domain Eukaryota; kingdom Viridiplantae; phylum Streptophyta; class Magnoliopsida; order Solanales; family Solanaceae; genus Nicotiana; species Nicotiana undulata. Next base: position 679 of record MDKH01119569.1, read on the forward strand.
AAAACCATGGAATTTACTTAACTCAATAACAGTGGTGGAAGGTTCTTTGAAGAGCTCTTTAAAGACTTGAGGAGCAAGATGAAAATGGAAGAAATAGGCTAAGTCCCGTATTTAAAACTGCCCAGGAATTCCTTTACTGCGATCGCGACAAGGGCCCTGCGATCGCGAAGGCCAACTGGCCAGACCTCTGCGATCGCGGCAGAGGTCCTGCGATCGCGAAGGCCAACTGGCCAGACCTCTGTGATTGCGGCAGAGGTCCTGCGATCGCGAAGAGTAACTGTGCCCGGCCCTGGCTTGGCACTATGCGATCGCGAGGATGGGGCTGCGATCGCAAAGAGGAAGCTGCGATCGCGAAGAACAATCAGCAGCCCAGCCAAATTCCTTCTCCGCAATCGCGACCCACCTTCTGCGATCGCAGAGAAGGAAACCAGACAACAAAAAACTGGTTTTTCCAACTTAGCTCCCGGGGGTCCAAAACTCACCCGAGCCCCTCGGGACCCCGTCCAAAAGCACCGGCAAGTCTGTATTTATGATACGGACTAGCTCGAACTTTCGGAACGCTAAAAACAACAACGAAACTCAGAATTCAACCCCAAAACCAAATTGAATCATGTTTAAGAACTTAAGATTCTAGAATTCATTTCAATGCGCCGAACCGGCCTATACTCCTCGGAATGATTTTAAATTTTGCAGACAAGTCATAAATGACATAACAGAACTATTCCGGGTCTCAGAATTTCATTCAGACCTCGCTAACATAAAATCACATTCCAAACCAAATTTCAAATTCTATGAAAATCCTCAAAACTTCATTAACTCTAAATTTCCCATTTTGATCCGAAACCCGTCAAATCAAGTCCACTTCTTACCAAATTTCACAGATAACTTAAATAACACATATTGAACCTGTTTCGGGCTCCGGAACCATAATACGGGCCTGGCAGCACAGGTTTCACATCGAGGTTTATTTTCCTAAGCCTTTATTATTTTCATAAAATAATTTTCTTTAAAAATTCATTTCTCGGACTTGGGCCCTCGGAATTCGATTCCGGGCATACGCCCAAGTCCCATATTTTCCTACGGACCTTCCGGACCGCCAAATCACGGGCCCGGGTCCGTTTACTAAAAATGTTGACCAAAGTCAACTTTATTCAATTAATTATCATAAATTCAACTCTTTATCAAGTTTTCACATAAAGGCTTCCCGGCTACGCGTCTGGTCTGCGCACGCACATCGAGGTAAGATTAACAGAGGCTTTCGCAGCCTCGTAACATAGTCATGATTAAATTTATATAAGATGACCTTTTGGGTCATCACAAACCCCCTATTATTTGAGTCATACCTGTTTATTTGCTAAATTGTACAAATTCACAAAAATTGTTTTGCCGGGAACCACACTTGTGGATCCTGAGGGGTGCCTAACACCTTCCCCTTAGGATAATTTCAAGACCTTACCCTGTCTATGGTTATCAAACGTAGTTATAAATGAACCCCCTAGGTGCCCTAACGCACCTTAAAATCGTTAGGTGGCGACTCTTCAAAATTCAAACCCCCTTTCCCAAAAGGAACGAGTTGTCTCAACCCAATGTCATAAACCCTTTTAGAACCGGGCCCCGAAAGGAGTGCCCTGGGGGGAAAAAGGGGGCGCGACAGCATGGAGACTCTGCTGGGGATATACTTAGGCTTTTACCATTTCAAATCGTTTTTTTTTTTGTGAATTTGTACCTCCCCTGTGTGCCACTATATTTTGAATTCCTTTAAGCGTTTAATTTCTTATTCAAAGGTAAGTGACATATCTTTTTGTTTTCTCCCTTTGTAATCGTTTTAAATTATAAACTGCTATATTTACTACTTTCATAAAACGTGCAACTACGTGGCTACGTGTTTACTTTATTGCATTATTCATGATCCAACATCATATTCCACTTGTGCCAAACAAAATACTATAGCAACACTTGATGAGTGGTTGCGCCCTTCCTATATCATTACTCCCCCTAAATTATGAAAGTCTTATTTGCGGTAAAAGTAGTCGATCAGCGGTGCAGTCGACGGTTCTATGCCTTTCCCCCTTGGGTTGTCCGCTCAAGGGTACCAGTCTAAAAACCCCATAGAAACCTTACTCTGTTATACTGCTGCATGCATCATGGTCAAACCTAGTCTGGCTAACGTGTTGTCTGCACAATAGTCTTTAATATAGCTTTGTCCAAAAGTCCACTGGGTTTCCACAAACCCAAACGGACATCATCACGTTCTGTGCATTTATTTGGAGAATTAAATGTTTCATGTTAATTGTTGATGTTAAATAGTCGAGTCTGGTGGAGGTAAGGGCCTAACCTTATTTGCCTTGCAGAAATATGAGGCACGAAGTCCCCAGGTTCGGCATGGTCACCAACAACCACCCAAAATTGCTAAACTGGTGGGAGGTATTACATTCTAGTGAATAAACACTCGTCAGAAATATCTGGGTAATCTACCATTCCTCCTGGAGATCCAACCTAACAACATGATAATAGAGGCTGCTACCTTATTTTGGGATTGTGAAAGGGCCGTGTTCCGCTTTGGGGAGCTCAAAATGACACCTTTGCTAGAGGAGGTAGGAGGACTGGCCGGTCTAGTTTAGGAAACCCCGGGTTTGCTGATGCCTGAGAACCGCACGGGAAAGGGTTTCCTTAAAATGATGGGCCTGAAGAAGAATGCAGAATTGGTATGCTTAAAAGAATCATACATCCCTTTTGACTACATGTATGAAAGGTACGGTCACAACAAATCATACCGTACCTACCATGATGAGTTTGCCATCACATCCTTGGGGCACATCCACCGCAGGGTATTCGTCTTCATGTTTTTCTTCCTGGGTCTAATCGTGTTTCCAATGAAGAAATAAAGAATCCATACTAGGTTGGCCATGGTAACTAATACCCTAATGGAGGGGATTGGTGGGCAGACATTCAGCATTGTGCCCATGATTATTTCAGACATATACCGAGCCTTGGATAAATGTCAAAGAGGAGCGAAACACTTCGAGGGTTGAAACTTATTACTTCAGCTTTGGCTCTTAGAACATCTACCAAAGGTCCAATATCGACAAGAGTTTCAGCGAGGGGCGTGGAACGACCACATCACTTTCCACCACCCAAAGCGAATGACTTACATTCCTGACATGTTCACCCAGCCTGAGAATGCCAAAGAATGGGTTGAGCTCTTTAATAATTTGACTGAAGAACAAGTTCAATGGATGTTCGAGTGGTTTCCGAGAGAGGAGTTCATCGCCTGGTCCAGAGATGCACCATTCCTGATACTGATTGGCCTGAGAGGAACATACCCTTACGTCCCTCTCCGAGTTATGATACAGGCAGGTAGGAAGCAAGTCATACCAAGGGTCAACAAGATGAGCCATCTTCGAGCTGACTTCCAAAATGATGATAGTCCTCACAAGTGCCAAGCCCAGCACATGTGTCACTGTAAGATCGTAATGGAGAAAGACACCATTGAGCCAGACAGATATCATGCTGGTTGTACCCCTTTCTATTCTGGTTGGTTGGAAGACAATTGGGATGGTCTGGGCAAGCCAGGGTTCGTTCAAGGCCACAGAATTATAGATGAAAAGTCCGAGGTGCAAGTCAAATACAACCAGCTGCGCAAAAGGATCCGTGAATGCGAGAGAAAACACCGCGAGATACATGAGTCCAACAAGAAGATGATTGAGGAATGGAAAGACATGGCCATCAGTACCAACAAGAGGCTAGGGTACTTAGAGTGAGGCATAGTCGAGCTGGAAGGAAAATTCCTCAAAAGGGTTGAAGATTGTCAAAAGGTTGAAGGGACCGAGGGTGGACATCTAGCCAGAGCATACCTGTTGCTGGGACTCCGCGAGTTGGGGAGGCTGTTCGAGAGAGCCAAGGATGCTGAATCTGGGGAAGGTTCTTCTGGGACCAAGTAGATAGGAATGCCTTTCTTTTGCTTTATCGATGTAATAAGGCCAATGGCCATTAGTGACCTTTATTTCTTGTTTACTTAATGTCGTTTTGGGATTCGCCTATTTTTATCAATAAAATAAGGCATTCAGCATTTTAAGTTCTCCAAATCAATTTGTTGCTAGGCCTACCTCAGGCACAAAGAGGTTCCCAAATTAGGACGCGTTTTACATTCCCGCACTATATGTTTAAATATTGCAATACTTTTCATAATCCTCACAGACTTGGCTACCTTTTGTTTTTTTTGTTTCTTTCCTTTATTTATTCCCATGTCCAAAGGTTAGTTCGTGCACTCTGTCATAATCATATTATCTCACAAGATCCAGGGGCCCTCCACCCACTCCTCCTCCTAGTCCTCCTAAAGGCAATAACAAAGGCAAAAAGAAAATGGAAGATTCAAGCAACATCAGAAAGGAAAACAAGTTCAGGTCAGACCCGCCTTAGAGGAGGAGCAGATGAACAAGTTCTTTGTCCAGGCTCAGGACCCATAATAATACTATGAACGGTTGATGATAATTGAAAACCACAAGTTCTCCGACATTATCAAATTGGGTGAAAGGATTGAAGAAGGTATTAAAAATGGTATGGTCACAAATTTTGAAGCCTTGCAAGCTACGAATAAGGCTTTACAGTCCGATGGTGTGTCCAAGAAAAGGGACGTGGGGTCCATGATGGTTGCACAGAGGACCAAGTCTCCCCTCAAATACCAAACTTACCCAACACCTCTACTCACATATCAGCCGACCCCGAATTACCAAGCACCCTCACCCTCATACCAAGCTCCACCACCAACTTATCAATCACCTCCACCACCTACATATCAACCTACTTCACCCAGATACTCCCACCCCGCTCCTATTTACCACACCTATAATTTTCAGCCATCTCATTATCAATCATCTCCGGCACGCCAAAACTTCCCTATACCTCGACCTAATTTTGATCGTAGACCTCCAAAACAATATACCGCCATCGCCGAACCTATCGACCAGTTGTATGAGAAGCTAAAGGTTGTTGGTTAAGTCACCCCCATCCCTGTTGCAACCCCTGAAAATCCTTCCTAGTGGGTTAACCCAAACAAATCTTGTGCATACCACTCCGGCATGAAAGGACACATCATCGACGAATGTCGTTCTTTGAAAGACAAAATACAGTCCTTGATTGATAACAAGATCATTGTGGTAAAAGAATCCGCTCCAAAAGTCCGCAACAATCCTCTTCCAGACCATAAGGGTGGAGGTATCCACATGATTAAAATAGAAGATGACTGGGATCCCAAAGGATCGATCGGGTTGATCGCAAAAGGCAATAACCCAAAGAAACCAGCAATTACTCCCAATCCAATCATAGTCCAATTCCAGCCGTCTAAGGATGCTGAGGTAAATATGTCCATACCTCTTGAGTTTGAAGCAGCGCCACCCGCAAAGATATTGGTACCAATTGAAGTTGAATTCGTGTCTTCGGAAAATGCACCCGCACCATTTGAGGTTGCAGTCTTTCCACCAAAGGCACATGTTCCATTTGAAGTAAGGATAGACGCATCGATTACAGTGGCGATTTCAACCACACCACCCTTCTATACAAATGTTTTACCCTGGGACTATACAGCCGAGGCGATAAGGAAAGGTAAATTCAATACTGAAGAAGCTGTCGCAACCTAGGGTATGACGAAAACTGGTAGAATCTACACACCTGAACATTTGGCTGATTCAAGCAAGCAGGCTTCCAATCGGCCACCCCTTATTGAGACAGGTCCGGACGACCTTTGGAGGAAAGTACAGGACAAGGAGTATTCGGTCATCGACCAGTTGAACAAGACGCCAGCACAAATATCCATTCTCTCTTTGCTGCAGAATTTTGAGACGCACAAGAGAGCTTGATTGAAGGTGTTGAACGAAGCCTATGTGCCGATCACTAGTAGGGAAATGTCCAATATGGTAGGCCAAGTGCTGGAAAGCCATAAGATCACCTTTCATGAAGATGAGCTGCCGCCTGAAGGGCTGGGTCACAACAAAGCATTGCACATCACCGTGCAATGCGAAGATTATTTCATTACCAGAATCCTAATCGATGGGGGATCCAGTCTTAACATTTGTCAGTTAATAACACTCAAGAAATTGGGTAAAGAGATGCATGAGATAAAGGATGGAGCAATCAATGTGAAAGCTTTCGATGGTTCTCAAAGGTTCACCATTGGTGAGATTAGTTTATGCCTGCATATGGGACTAACCTGGTTCGAGGTCGACTTCCAAGTGATAGATGTACCAGCGTCCTACAACTTGCTATTAGGACGACCATGGATCCATGTTACTGGGGTCGTAGCATCAACACTGCATCAGGCAGTGAAGTTCGAATGCAATCACCAGGAAGTGATTATTCATGGCGAAGGTAGCAACCCTATTTACAGTCGCCAAACTATTCCGGCAATCAAGGGAAGAATGAAGCTAGGTGGAGAAACTTACCACCACATTGAACGGGTCAATGCTATCGACAAAGACAAATGGGGGGATAGAAAAATCGAAAGCATACTAAGTTGGAGTGGGTACGAGCCTGGCAAAGAGCTTGGCAAGAACCTCCAAGGAATCTCTAAACCCATAAAGTTCAAGAAATATGGTACTACCTTCGGTTTGGGATATGAATACACCTGGGAAGAATTCAATAGCTGGTCGCCACCATGGCGCGGTCCTTACTACCCACTGGAGCATCTGATACCGCGCCTGGAGCAGACTTTTCACCAGGCTGGCATTATCTATGGGATAGATGAAGAGGAAGCACTTGCGGCATTAAGGAACTTATTCCTGGAGAATAATTACATGGACTGTTGTGTTATTCTCGAGGAGGAGGGGGAGGAAGGCCCTTCCATACAGGCTGTGAGTAAAGGAGAATACTTCAAGAATTGGACCATCAGGACAACCAAAGCCCGACGAGCCTCGGGGTAGCAAGGCTAAAACAAGCGTTATTCATTGTTTTTCTTTGATAAATGATTTTCCTTTCGCATTTTAATTCCTGCAATAAGATCTTCAATGTTCAAAACAATTATTCAATTTATCAAAAGCATTTTAATTTTTTTCTATGAATCAATATTTATTGCTATCATGTTTTTTCTCATTACTTTACCTATACAGCATTACTATTACCTGTCTTGATGAGCCAATGATTGTGACATGCAACGCGACAACGCAATAAACAGACATTGATTAAGAGGAAGATGACATACCTAACAAGATTATCAAGGAAGTCGAGAATTTTGAGAACAGACCTAAGTCCAACCTGGACGAGACCGAAGTTGTCAACTTGGGAGACTCAGAAAACGTCAAGGAAACACGAATCAACATTCACCTGTCACCATCAGAGAAGAAAGAATACACAGAATTTCTAAAGGAGTATGAGGACATATTCGCCTGGTCGTACGATGACATGACTGGTCTGAGTACATCTATTGTGGCTCACAAACTTCCAACCAATCCAATGTGTCCACCAGTCAAGCAAAAGCTCAGAAAATAAGCCTGATATGAGCTTGAAAATCAAGAAAGAAGTTATCAAGCAGATCAACACCAAGGTTCTCAGGGTAGTTGAGTACCCAATATGGTTAGCTAACATCGTGCCAGTACCGAAGAAAGATGGGAAGGTCAGAGTCTGTGTCGACTACCGGGATCTCAACCGGGCCAGTCCGAAAGACAACTTCCCTTTGCCAAACATACACATCCTGATTGACAATTGCGCCAAGTATGAGCTATAATCATTCGTGGATTGCTTCACTAGTTATCATCAGATCTGGATGGATGAGGAAGATGCTGATAAAACGGCCTTCATTACGCCGTGGGGAGTATACTGTTACAAGATGATGCTATTCGGACTAAAGAATGCTGGGGCCACCTACATGAGGGCTATGACCACTATCTTCCACGATATGATACACAAAGAGATCGAGGTATATGTGGATGATGTTATTGTCAAGTCCAAGAAAGCCACTGACCACATAGAATATCTGAGGAAATTCTTCAATAGATTGCGGAAATACAATCTGAAAACAAACCCCGCGAAGTGTGCTTTTGGGGTTCTTGCTAGGAAATTGCTTGGGTTTATTGTGAGCCGACGAGGAATAGAACTGGATCCATCGAAGGTCAAATCCATTCAAGAACTACCACCACCAAGGAATAAGAAATATGTGATGAGCTTCTTGGGACGTCTTAACTACATCAGCCGGTTCATAGCACAGTCTACAGTTATCTGTGAGCCAATCTTCAAGATTCTAAAGAAGGACGCCGCAACCAAGTGGCCCGATGATTGCCAAAAGGCCTTCGACAAAGGAGTATTTGTCAACACCACCAGTCCTAGTACCACCTGAGCCAGGTAGACCTTTGCTACTCTACCTTGCAGTATTAGATGGAGCCTTCGCTGTATTCTGGGGAAGCACGATGAAACAGGAAGAAAGGAGCAAGCCATCTATTATCTCAGCAAGAAATTCACTCTGCACGAGGCTCAGTATTCTCTATTGGAGCGCACCTGTTGTGCTTTGACTTGGGTCGCTCAGAAGATGAGGCATTACTTCTGTGCTTACACAACATATCTTATATCGAGAATGGATCCCTTGAAGTACATCTTTCAGAAGCCCATGCCCACTGATAAGCTAGCCAAGTGGCAAATCCTGCTGAGTGAGTTCGACATTGTTTATGTAACTCAGAAAGCGGTCAAGGGACAAGCACTGGTGGACCACCTTGTTGAAAACCCCGTGGACGGAGAATACGAACCCTTGAAGACGTATTTTCCCGATGAGGAGGTATCATTCATAGGAGAAGACATTGCAGAATCCTATGACGGTTGGAGAATGTTCTTCGATGGAGAATCAAACTTTAAGGGAATTGGCATTGGAGAAGTCCTAATATCGGAAACCGGTCAGCATTATCCGGTATCTGCCAAACTCAGATTCCCTTGCACCAACAATATGGCAGAATATGAAGCCTGCATCCTAGGGCTCAAAATGGCCATTGTCATGAATGTTCAGGAGCTGTTAGTTATTGGTGACTCAAATTTGTTGGTACATCATGTACAAGGAGAGTGGGCTACCAAGAACTCCAAGATACTATCGTATCTGCACCACGTACATGAATTAAGAAAGAGGTTCACGAAGATAGAATTTTGGCATGTCCCCAGAATCCAGAATGAGTTCGCTGATGCATTGGCTACTCTGTCATCTATGATTCAGCATCCAGACAAGAACTTCATCGATCCCATTCCAGTGAAGATCCATAACCAACCAGCTTATTGTGCCCATGTTGAAGAAGAAGCAGACGAAAAGCATTGGTTTCATGATATCAAAGAATATTTGGCAAAAGAAGAGTACCCAGAGCTTGCAAATCCTACTCAGAAATGCAAACTTCGAATACTGTCCAACAACTTCTTTCACGGCGGAGGAATCTTGTACATGAGGACTCCCGATTTTGGGCTATTAAGATGTGTCTACACAAAGGAAGCCTCCAAACTATTTGAGGAGATTCATGCTGGGACCTGCGGCCCGCATATGAATGGGTTTGTCTTAGCAAAGAAGATACTCAGGGCTGGTTAATTTTGGATAACTATAGAAACGGACTGCATCCAATATGTCCAAAAATTCCACCGCTGTCAGGTACACGCAGATATGACAAAGGTGCCTCCAAACGAGCTTAATGCAACGAGCTCACCATGGCCGTTTTCCGCCTGGGGCATGGATGTCATTGGACCAATCGAGCCTACCGCCTCCAACAGACACAGGTTCATCCTAGTAGCCATCGATTATTTCACCAAATGGGTCGAAGTAGCATCCTACAAAGTAGTAACTAAGAAAGTCGTGGCAGACTTTGTCCTCGGCCGCATTATTTGTCGATTCGGAATTCCAGAGTCAATCATTACTGATAATGGCTCTAATCTCAACAATGACCTGATGAAAGCTATGTGTGAAACCTTCAAAATCAAACACAAGAATTCCACAGCCTACCGACCTCAGATGAATGGAGATGTAGAAGCCGCTAACAAAAATATCAAGAAGATATTGAGAAAGATGATAGAGAAGAACAAGCAGTGTCACGAGAAGTTATCATTTGCTTTACTGGTATATCGCACCACTGTCCGCACATCGACCGGGGCGAACCCTAATATGTTGGTTTATGGTACAGAGGTTGTTATTCCCGCTGAGGTAGAAATTCCTTCCCTAAGGATCATACAAGAAGCTGAGCTCAGCGATGCAGAGTGGGTAAAAATAATTTATGAGCAACTAGCCCTCATATACGGAAAGGGAATGAATGCGGTATGTCACGGTCAACTCTACCAAAATAGAATGACCAGAGCCTTCAACAAAAAAGTCAAGCCGAGATCGTTCGCACCAGGGAAGCTGGTGTTAAAGAAGATTTTTCCACATCAGGATGAAGCCAAAGGGATGTTCTCTCCCAACTGGAAAGTCCCATACATGGTTCACCAAGTGCTGACAGGAGGAGCTCACATATTTGAAGAGATGGATAGAGATGTCTGTCCAAAGCCAATCAATTCAGATGAAGTCAAGCGCTATTATGTGTAATCTTTATGATTGATGTAAACTGAACTACGCCTGACCTGATTCCCGTTTAAGAGGGGATACGTAGGCAGCCCAATGGGTTCGGTCACAATTCAATAAAATTTTCATTTTTCCCCGCAATTGGAAACTGGGGCAAAATTTTGAGGAGGATCCTTAAAATTCCGAAATAAGTTCAGCCGATCGCCTCACGAGCAGCAGTCAGAAATATAAATCCATCAAACTGTGGCAGAATTTTGAGGAGGACCCTCAAAATTTCGTAGCAATAGAGGTTGCAATATCTTGATCCGCGTCACGGTAGTCGGTTCGTCTAAAAAATATTTTAAGTTATATATTTATACTGTATTTTTACAAAATCGTGCATATTTGTTCTTGAAAATAGCCTTGTTTAGCAGACGCTACTCCAATGATACGAACGGTATCATCAGATCAAGCCGAAAGAATCAGACAAAGCCAACGGGGATACGAACTAACCTTCCCCATTTACAGAACTCACGATTTTTCTTTGGATGCAGGCACTAAGATCGCAAAATCTCGAACATACTATCCACCCGAGGGACATATATTGTTCAAAGACACGATTCTCCAAACCCGTCGCACACGTCGACATCCATTATCAACACAAACGATGCTTCACAATCACGATGATCACCACATTGCAATCTGTTATCAGCTAAGAAATTTCATTGTCATTTATTCCATTTTGCATAAGGCTACCTTTCTGCCTTCCGAGACTAAGCACTGCCTCCATCTGCATTGCATAAGGTTATTATTCTTCCTTCCACTTGCATAAGGCTACTATTCTGCCTTCGAGGTTAAGCTCCACTTCCATCTGCATTTTTCATAAGGCTAACTTTCTGCCTTCCGAGACTAAGCACTGTCTCCATCTGATGTGCCGGAGAATTTCGGCACATTTAATACCATAGTGCTTAAACTATGGCTCGTTTCAAGAGCATTTACCCTTATTAATCATAGAATTTTGGCATTTTGCAGTACACAAGGTCTAAACACTCAAGACCATGCAAAAGAGAGTTAAAGAAGTGAAAAGAGGAGGAAAATGGTCAAATGTGATCGCATATGCAACATGCGAATCGCATTTCAAGCATAGGAATCACATATCGCAACAGAAAGTTGAGTCAAATTTAAGGAGTGAAATGCGGTCAAATATGCGATCGCATATCCCAAATGCGAACCGCATTTCAACCGCATCTCCATCTGATGCCTGAAGCCACACTGCAAATGCGACGCATGAATGCGATCGCATATCATCAATGCGGACCGCACATATCACATGCGATGAACCTCTGGACCTAGGGTTTTGACATGCGACGGAGAAAATGAAGATGTGAATCGCATCCCCGTTATGCGACAGGAATGCGATCGCATATCAGCCCGATAGGGGTGTTTTTGTCTGTTTTTCACCCGAATTTTCTGCCCACTTACTTTGGTGTTGTGGGGGAATTCTTGTCTAGATTTTGAACAACATTCTCTCATTAAATATCCTTCACCTTTTGGAAGTATTAGATGAAGGAAGTGGTGGTTTGTAAGCATTCATGACACTATTCAATACTTGTTTTTGGTTATTTATGATGAGTAGCTAAACTTAAACACTGAGGTTGTGGACCCTAAATGGGTGTTATGTATTTGGGTATTTGCCATTGAATATATGCATAATGGGTAGTTGATATGTGTTTACTCTTCGTCTTATATTTCTTGTTAATGGTTGCAAACATTAACTTATGCCATAAATTTTATCTTAGCTTGGAAAAGCGGGTTAGAATTGGTAAGAGTAAATACCAAAAACTCGAGGCGTTAAACCTCGTTTAATAGAATCACTTAGGAATAAGTTGGTTTTATTTGGCAACAAGTGATTCGGATTTATTGCAACTCTTTTATATTTGGAAAAATCATAAAGAGGAAATACCATCTTAGTATTGGAAAATCTAGGATAGTTATCATAAGAATCATTTGCATATCAAGAACTTCCCGTTAGAAATATATCATATTAATACCCACGTGCATTACACTTCATGAGAGGGGACACAACCTTGGTTATTTTACCCATATTAATTACAACCTAAATTAGTCTCCCTTGTTACTACTCTTTCTTTAAAATATTAAACTATCAATCCCCATCTTCTCGTTCACTAATGGAATAGAATTTCGATTTGAGTTAAGAACCACACTGACAAAGTGATATTTTCACACCTATTCCCTGTGGGATTCGACCCCAACCTTGTTGGGTTATTATATTTGACTTCGACCGCTTTACACTATTTCAAAGTGTAATTTGAGCGTATCAAATTTTGGCGCCATTGCCGGGGAATACGGTTTTGAAATTAGTAGTTAGTGTGAACTTCACTTTATATCTTGTTCTACTCCATCACAAGTTGTTTGTTTTGTATTAGTGTCCCAGGTGACAATGGACGAAATTTGTGATGAAGAGGAGAATCCTTTCGCCGATATTAGGAATACATTGATGACTCAAATGCCATCCTCCCACCGGCAGTTGGTGCATCAACATTCAAAGTGGACCATGGGATGATCCTAATGCTCAAGGTAGAAGGATTGTTTCATAACTCTACTGATGATGACCCAACGCAACACCTAAGGAACTTCTTGGGTGTGTGCGCCATGCACAAGCAAAATAACGTCACGGATGATGCATTAAGGTTACGGGTGTTCAAATATTCATTGGCGGGAGAGGCGAAGAAGTGGTTGCAAAACTTACCTCCTCAAACCATCACTACATGGCCCGAGCTTGTTCGAGCCTTTTTGGCAAAGTGGTTCCCGGATAGCAAGAAATCTGAGCTTAGAGATAAGATATTCTTCTTCAAGCAAATACCGGGGGAACACTTACATGAGGCTTGGGATAGGTTCAAGTTGTACTTGGTGAGATCCCCGAACCATGGGTTCCCGGAACACATTTTGATGGAGAAATTTTACATGGGTTTGGACCCACTCTCCCAATCGATCGCAAAGAATGCCGCAGACGGATCTTTCATGGATAAATCATTTGCTAGAATTACCCAAATTCTAGATAAGATGGCTAAGCACAATCAAGCTTGGCATTCAGAAGACACAACTGGGGGAATCTCTTATGGGACTCCGTGCATTGCCAACATGGTCAAGGAAAATCAAGAGAGAGACCAATTGATTTCGGGCTTAGCCACAAATGTTGATGTCCTAACTAAGACGCTCAAGGAGAATCAAATGAAGAAAGTAAACATGGTAGAGGATACGCAATCCATGGGGAGTCAAGATTGGGAGGAAGCTAATTATGTGCAAAATTCTCAAGGCGGTTATCGCCAAAACAATAATTGGAGGCCAAACCCGCAAGGGCAAGGCCAACAAAATTGGCGCAATGACCAAGGCGGGCAAGGATCGTGGAACAACAACAACAACAATTATTCCAATAGGAGTTCCAATCCTTATGTACCACCTAGAGGACAATATTCCACTTCTTCACAATCGTCAAGCGAGTCTAAGATGGAAGGGATGCTAGAGCGAATTTTGCAAAATCAAGAGAAAAGTGATGCAACCATGAAGAACATGTCCGAAGTGGTGGGTTCACACACCGCTTCGATTCAAAAACTTGAAATGCAAATGAGGGACCTCTCAAGAGAACAAACCCCCAAACAAAAAGTCACACTTTCGAGTGACACGGTGGTAAACCCCAAGGGCGGCCCAGGTGGGTTGATATCTCATTGCATGGACATCACAACAAGGAGTGGTAAGGTACTCCAAGACAAGAGTGAGCAGGTGGTTGATGTTGAGCATGGGGATCTAGCAGAGGAATCACGGAATGAGTTGCCGGAAGTAGTGGAAGTTGAAAAGGCTCCCTCAGAGGATGAGATTCAGAGGGAAAAGAAAGGGAAAGCAGTGGAAAAGGCGAAGGAGACCCCAAAAGCTCATCCACTAATTCCTAGGTCTAGCCCTCCATTTCCTCAAAGGCTTGTAAGGCGAGTGGATGATGGGAAGTTCGAAAAATTTT
>ML289112.1:0-24883 GCA_005239495.1 Nicotiana undulata
ATTAAAGGTGGCTATTAGTTAAATACCCGTTAAAAATAGATAAATAATTAATAAAAATAGCTAGTAATTATATAAAATGAAGTTAATGCTAAATAAGTGAAATTAAAGTAATTAACTAATATCAAAATATAAAATGACTTATTATTGAATTAAAATGGTATAAAATGTACATCTAGGCTATAATTGCAAATTGTTGTAATTATAACTAAATAATGCCAAATTAGCTAATTTGTGAAATAATTAAATCCTAATAGGATTAATGTGACATATTGAACTAGGAAATATTTTGAAATTATTTATAATATAATTTATGAATAATTATTGAATATAAACTACTGAATAAATTGGAAAAGAAATTAATAAAAATATGGAAAATTATGGAAAAATAGTAGTCATTATAAAGAGTGATTTTGGAAGGTATATATGCAAATTTAAAATAATTTGGGGAAAAATTAGGTATCAACAGCGAACTGACATGAAAATGTTCGAAATTGTTGCATACACTAAAGGTAGCATGATTTTAACCGGTTCTTTCCGAAAATTATTTCGAAGGATTTTATTTTAGGGTGATTGTCGGGCGACCCCAAATCGTTTGTTGTTTTGGGGCCGGAGCCCATCGACCGGAGTCTCCTTGTTTGGCCGAAGCCCTTAGTCCCGTGTATTGTATCCTCGACATCTATATTCGAGGGTATGCCTTTTTAGGGGTCTTACAAGTTCGAATATATAGCCTTGGCTTTGAAGTCGGGACCATGCCTTGGTGTTTGAACGCTCCCGCTTGGGGGCCTTGTGGTATCCGACATGCCCGTAGGACTTACTGTTTTAAACACATTCGAGTTTATCTTCTTGGGATTTTGCGGCCTCAGATATTGATAAGTCGAATGTTAATGATAATTGTCTCTTGAATTTGCAAAATGTTTTGATAATAGAACATTATTTGGTACAAGCATATACACTTTTGCCATCGAGGGCTCGATCCTCCTATGTGGGCACAGTTCATTCGACCGTTTGACCTGCTACATTATTTTCCTATCAAAAAACCCTCTTCGGCTTACTTTGACTTGTTTCGCGGGGGCATCTCCTTCCCCGGGGCAGTTTCCTCCAATGGCCAAGGTTACTCTGAGAGAAGCCTTAAATGCTTGCGTGAGTTCTTTCTGACGGACGCATAAATCTTGCCTCATTAAGAACCTTGACGGTAAAAACCCTTTCTCGGGAGAAAAACCCAATAGAAGGAAAAGAGTGCAACGGGTCCGTCAATCCAGGGGCCCTTTGGAACTGGCGGATGTTTTGGAGTCCTCCGTCGGATGCCTGCGGGAGATTAGCTTTTGAGCAAGTGAAAAGAGATGGGATCGTAAGGTTACCTTAGCAGTAGTATTGTTTGAGCATGGATATGTTCCCATTGCTTGGAAGTTGTTCGCCCTCCAAGGTGCCAAGCTTGTATGATCCTTTTCCGATCACCTCTAGGACACGGTACGGTCCTTCCCAGCTCGGTTCTAGCTTTCCCTTGTTAGGGTTTCGAGTGTTCAAAGTGACATTTCTTAGGACTAAGTCCCTGACTCCAAAATATCGTAGGTTCGCTATCCTGTTGTAATATCTCTCGATCCTCTTCTTTTGTGCAACCATCCGAATTAGTGAGGCCTCTCGTTTTTCATCGAGTAATTCGAGGGCTACAGTCATGGCCACATTGTTTTAATTCTCCGTGGCATACTGGAATCTAGTGCTTGGTTCCCCTACCTCGACTGGTATTAGAGCTTCGGACCCGTACACCAGAGAGAACGACGTCTCCCCTGTGCTTGTCTTGGGAGTAGTTCAATATGCCCACAGGAGTTCGGGCAATATCTCTCTCCATATGCCCTTTGCGCTTTCCAACTTCTTCTTCAAATTCTGAATGATGGTTTTGTTTGTGGATTCGGCCTGACCGTTGGCGCATGGATGGTAGGGTGTCGACAAGTTCCTCTTGATTTTGTGGTCCTCGAGGAACTTTGTTACTTTACCCCCTATGAATTGCTTTCCGTTATCGTAGGCTATCTCGGAGGGGATCCCGAACTGGCATAGGATGTGGTCCCATATGAAGTTGATAACTTCTTTTTCTCTTATCTTTTCGAAGGCATGTGTTTCCACCCATTTAGATAAAAAGTCAGTCATAAACAGAATGAATCTGGCCTTACCTGATGCTGTTGGTAATGGTCCGACGATATCCATCCCCCGTTTCATGAACGGCCAAGGCGGCAAGACCGAATGCAGTTGCTCACTGGGCTGATGGATCATGGGCGCGAACCTTTGGCATTTGTCGCATTTTTGGACAAACTCCCTAGCGTCCCTTTCCATGTTGTCCTAGTAATATCCTGCCCTGATCACCTTTCAGACTAAGGATTCAGCGCCGGAGTGGTTCCCGCAGGTCCCCTCATGGATTTCCTGAAGCACGTAATCTGTATCGCCCGAACCCAGACATACTGCTAGAGGTCCGTCGAAGGTTCTTCTGTAGAAGGTGTTGTTTTCGTCGAGCGAGAACCTGGCCGCCTTGGTCCGTAAGGTTCTCGATTCTTTTGGGTCCGTAAGCATCTTTCCCTCCTTTAAATAGTTTATGTATTTGTTTCTCCAATCCCAGGTCAAACTGGTGGAGTTGATTTCGGTGTGGCCATCATCGATCACCGATCTTGTTAATTGAACCACGGCTCCGGGGAGTACGTCATCCTCCTCGATAGATGACCCCAGGTTTGCGAGGGCATCGGCCTCACTATTCTGCTCTCGTGGTATGTGGTTTAAGGTCCATTCCTTGACTTGATGTAGCGTAACCAGAGTCTTGTCTAGGTACCTCTGCATTCTATCCTCTCGGACCTCCAAGCTCACGTTTTCCTGGTTGACTACTAGGAGAGAACCACACTTGGCATCGATGCACTCGTCCCCGAGGCTTTTGGCTACCTGCAATCACAGCCTCATACTCGGCTTCATTGTTAGTCACTTTTGTGGTTTTTATGGATTGTCTAATTACTTGGCCCGTGGGCGGCTTCAGGACTATGCCGAGCCCGGACCCTTTCACGTTTGAGGCGCCATCAATGAACAAGGTCCATACCCAGAAGACGTACCCGTTTTCAACAATAATTCCTTCTCTACTTCAGGCACCAGAGCGGGCGCGAAGTCGGCTACGAAATCCGCCAAGATATGGGATTTGATAGCCGTTCGAGGTTGATATTCAATATCGTACCCTCTGAGTTTGATGGCCCACTTAGCCAATCCACCTGATAGCTTAGGTTTATGCAATATGTTTCGAAGCGGGTATGTCGTCAAAATGCAGATGCGATGAAAATGAAAATAGGGTTTTAACTTTCGAGATGTGCTAATCAGTGCAAGGGATAATTTTTCCATAAGGGGATACCTGGTTTCGGCATCGCCCAGGGTCCGACTCACATAATAGACAGGGAATAGCGTACCTTGCTCTTCTCGAACAAGCACACCGCTTACCGCCACTTCTGATATAGCCAAGTACAGATACACTGTCTCGCCCTCCTTTGGAGTGTGCAGCAAAGGTGGGCTCGACAGATACCGCTTTAATTCTTCCAGGTCACTTTGGCATTCGGGGGGTCCATTCAAAGCTGTTCTTCTTTCTAAGTAGAGAGAAAATGTGATGACTCTTATCTGATGATCTCGATATGAACCGTCCCAAAGCTGCTATCCGCCCGGTGAGCCGATGCACGGCCTTCACGTTGTTAACAACTGTGATCTTCTCGATAGATTTGATTTTGTCGGGGTTGATCTCGATTCCTCTGTTCGACACCATGAAACCCAGGAACTTCCCTGATCCTACCCCGAAGGCACATTTCTCGGGGTTGAGTTTCATGTTATAACTTTTGATGATATCAAACATTTCCTGCAAATGGGTTAGATGGTCCTCTACATGTAGAGATTTAACTAGCATCTCATCAGTATATACTTCCATGGACCTGCCTATTTGACATTCGAACATTTTATTAACTAACTGCTGGTACGTAGCCCCGACGTTTTTCAGCCCAAAGGGCATGGCGTTGTAGCAGTACGTACCATATTTTGTGATAAATGATGTATTTTCCATGTCCTCGGGGTTCATTTGGATCTGATTATACCCCGAGTAGGCATCGAGGAAGGTAAGCATCTCGTTCCCTGCCGTAGCATCGATCAGGCGATCGATGTTGGGTAACATGAATGAATCTTTAGGGCATGCCCTATTCAAGTCCTTATAATCTACGCACATTCTTAACTTATTCCCCTTCTTGGGTACTACCACTAAATTAGACAGCCTGTTTGGATATTTTACCTCCCCTTCTTGCCCTATTCGTTACCTCATCCTTGATGAACGCATGTTTTACCTCGGATTGAGGCCTCCTTTTTTGTTTCACCATTTTGAACCTGGGGTCGACGCTCAGTCGATGGGTAGCTATTTCAGGTGGAATCCCTGTCATATCTAAATGGGACCAAGCGAAATAATTAATATTATTGGTAAGAAACTGAATGATGTTTTCCTTGAGTTTGGGGGTTAACCCCGTCCCCAGATATACCTTTCGATCCGGAGGTTGCCCGACCAGGACTGCATATTCCAGCTCTTCGACTGTTGACCTAGTTGCGTCCGATTCTTCGGGGGCGACAAAGGTACGAGGGGTTAATAAGTCCTCTTCACCATCTTCAGGAGTTATTCCCTCTTCTGGTTCTTCGAAGTAAGGGGCGTTGGCGTTGATGGGTCGTTGTGAACATCGAACATCTCCTTGGATGCATGCTGCTCTCCATACACAATTCTTATGCCGTCCTTCATTAGAAACTTCATAATCTAATGGAAAGTCGACGGCACCACCCTCATGTTGTGTATCCACGGCCTTCCAAGTAGTGAGTTGTACCTCATGTCCCTTTTGATGACATAGAACTTAGTGTTCTTAACTGTCCCAGACATGTTGACTGGGAGGGTTATCTTCTCCCTTGTTGTTTCGCCAGCCATGTTAAATCCGTTGAGAGTTATTGAAACAGGTATGACTCGGCCGAGCATCCCAAGTTGTTCCACTACTTCTGCCCTGATGACATTGACAGAGCTACCTGGATCCACAAGAACGCATTTAATTTGAACGTTATTCAAGAGGAAGGAAATTACCAGCGCATCGTTGTGCGGGTGAAGCGGGGTCTCGTGGTCCCCTTCACTCAATGTGAGGACGCTTTCGGGCTCGTGGCTCCGAATCTGTCCTGCCGCCGTAGCTGATACTTTCGCGCGCTTAATGACAGGCCCCTGTGGGATGTCATTTCCTCATACTATCATGTATACGGAGTGATGGGGCTTCCTTGCCTCGTCCTTTCGAGCTACTGTTCTTCCCCGGTGAAGATTCTCAACTCGATCGTAGGTAAACCCTCACAGATACCCTTTGCTGGCTAACCGGGCTGCTTCTTTCTGAAGGTGTCTGCAATATTTGGCTCGATGACCGTGAGTACCATGGAACTTGCATATTAGGTTGGGGTCCCTCTAGAAGGGGTCCGACGATATGGTCTTTGGCCATCTGGTATCTCTGATTTTACCCATGGATGATATGAGGCTCGAAACATCGCCCCCGAAGTTGTATAGGGTTGGGCAGAGCACCCGTGCGTGCTTTGTGCGCTATCCGGGCCTTGCTCTGTCTACTACCCTTCTTTCGTTCGTTCTTTGGTTGGTTTGGTGCTCGATGGCCCTCATGGCGCTCCTTCGACTTTCGATGTAGGGCTGATACCTTTCTCTCCGTGACTCTGGCTTTCTCTCTGGGAGCCTCAGCTCTATTTTCCTGGCGAGGTTTCCGAGTATTCTCATGACGGCAGGGTCGGTCTCCGATCTTTTATTCCCTAACTTTTCTGGTACTGGTCGTATTCAGGAGGCTGTTTCTAGTGCATGCGGAATTCTCTGACGTTGTTGCAACTAAATAATCGATGCTTGTTGCGCCTGGAGCATTCCAAAGATCATTTTGAGATTGTCTTCCCCGTTCATTTGAAGGACGGTTCCCTGCCCCTCTTGCTGGCCTTTTAATGCGTGCTCTAGTTGGTGCGAAGATTGATGTCGTTGTGTTGTCCGTTGCTCGAGTCCGTTCTCTGGGGGGTTGGCTCCGTTGTGTTGCCGGAGTTTGATGGCGGTATGCCGGCATTCAGGATTCCTACATCGTTCCCTCCAATTTCCCCAAAGATGTTATCTTCGTATGTGCTTCCCGAGCTGGACATTGTGATATGAAATCGAAGATTCTTTGGATAAGAAAAGGGGTGAAATGAAACTTGTGCTTTTTCCACGAACCAACACTAAAAATAATCGTTATTATTTTTAGCCCCACGGTGGGTGCCAAACTGTTTACCGTGAAAATGGTAATTATAATTATATTTAGTTAAGCGGTTCTAAAAATACGTGATTTATCTTAATACCAGTTGTTGAGCAATTGTAGCTAAGTGCGTAAAGACGGAATGTAATGAAAGCAGTTGAAAAGCTAGAAAGAAGCAAATCAAAGCGCCTTAGATCGAAGACTCGATGTCGACCTCGAGGACCTGTGAGACCGAGGTTCGGGCCTATGTCGGAAGATCTATGGATCTATAACATACTTTTGTGCCCTAGGAGACGCTATTTATGATCAATGACAGGCTATAATGAAGAACAAGTAACGAGAAATAGTAAATATGAGTAAATGATCTAGTAAATAGGGACAGAGAATGTTTTGATAATAAAAGCAGAGAATGTTCTTTGTGCCTTGTATTCAATAATGTGTCCAATGATGCCTTTAGAAAATAACAAGGGTTCCTTTTATATAACAAGGAGGGTCCCAACATAGTACATAAGCATTTATTACAATGATTTTGATGGATTCAGCTAGTTAATGCCCAAGAACAGAGTTGTACTTCTTTGCAGGGTTGCCTGCCTCGATCTTTGTGTCGTTCATTGCGCCGAATCCAGGTCCATGTCCTCTTCGATCGAGGGTACGCGAGGCTTCGAGATCACACTCGAAGCCGCACTCGAGACCTCATATGAATAAGTCACCGAATATAAACATAAAATTTGCCCCTTCAAGTTTTGCCGAATACAGTCGGCATCAACTAGGGAGTGGGACCCTATGTTGGAAAAGTCATCAGGTTATGCTGGCATCAACAAGGGAGTGGACCCTATGTAGGAAAAGTCATCAGGTTATGTTGGCATCAACTAGGGAGTAGGACTCTATTTTGGAAAAGTCATCAGATTATGCTGGCATCAACTAGGGAGTGGGACCATGTGTTGGAAAAGTCATCAGGTTATACTGGCATCAATTGGGGAGCAGGACCCTATGTTGGAAAAGTCATCAGGTTATGCTGGCATCAACTAGGGAGTGGGACCCTATGTTGGAAAGTCATCAGGTCATGTTGGCATCAACTAGGCAGTGGAACCTTATGTTGGAAAAGTCATCAGGTTATGTTGGCATCAACTGGGGAGTGGGAACCCTATGTTGGAAAGTCATCAGGTTATGGTGGCATCAACTAGTGAGTGGGGACCCTATGTTGGAAAGTCATCAGGTTATGGTGGCATCAACTAGTGAGTGGGGACCCTATGTTGGAAAGTCATCAGGTTATGCTGGCATCAACTAGGGGAGTAGAGACCCTATTTTGGCATCGAGTTATGTCGTCATCAACTAAGGAATGGAGACCCATTGCTATTGATAAAGTGACGCAAATTAAATCTAGGCCAAGCATAACTAGGATAAAGGTGATCTTAGACCTAATGAACAAACATCCCAAACGCGTGAGGCTTCAATGTTTGGATAAAACTTCTGGAAAAATTATTGAAGTGTTTTAGGAAATTGTGTTTGACAATCTGCCTTTGTACTGTAATTGTTGTAAACACCAGGGCCACGATGAGAATACATGTCGATATCTAACACACATGATGTTGTGATTGAAGAAGTTGAAGTTCTTCAAGAACAAGCTGCTAATGAATTCTTGATTTCGAAGCATCAACCATCAGGGTCGGTCGAGGCCGACTCGATGTACCTGCCGAGGTTGAGCGCTTTTTGCACACTAGCTTGTATCAAATGGGAAGCTTATAGATCGGTCTTGCCATCCTTTCTTTGTCTTACTTTATAATAGAATTAGATCGAAAGGGATTAAAAGAAAATAAACAATGGAACGGATAAATGAACTTATACAAGAGGTATCCCTTTCGGGGAAAGGAAAGAAGGACTTATCTGGAGTGTATGAGGCCTTCAATGAACATGACATGCCTCTTGGACTGGATGCCCGATCTATGCGCACTGTCTAACTCTTAGAAATCAATCATAACTTATACCTCGAGATTGAGAAACCTTGCCCTAGACTGTGTCCATGTTAGTGACCAATTATCCTCTCTTTCGATCAGCGGTGCCCTTTGCGGGTTTTCAAAGGCTAACCTCTCTCATTTATTTTCTTATCGTCCCCTTATAGTGCTTTGTGCGAGTTTTCACTAACAAGACTCTCTCATTTGCAGTTTCTCTACTTACCATCGCCCTACGGTGCCCGTGTGGGTTTTCACCGGTAGCACTCTCTCATTTTATTTCTCTCATTTGATTGTATTAGATCCAAGTAACCATATCTTTTAATTTGAACATCTTTACTGATCGATCTGAAAGACTTGAACATGCTTTGGGTAAAAGAATTTTAATTGAATTACAACTTTGGAACCTTTTAGGCGAAACATCGCCAAACCTATTGTAAATTCTTCCCCAATTTTATCTTCGGGGGAAATTTGGATTTTTATATTGGTGTGACTGAACCCCAGAGAGAGGCTGCCTATGTATCCTTTCAGAATTAAGTCGAACGTAGTTCAGGGAAATTTTTTTTTTTGTTTTGATTTTTTTTGACAACTTTGGTTCCAATAAGGGTGATGAAAGAATAATAGACGGCTCATAGGGTTTACAAAAGTTGATAGTGTTTGGGATAGCGATAATGAAAGCCTTCATCATTTCAATCGGAGAGTGTCAAAACCGCTAAATGGGTTAAACATAATACCTTTTGACTATATCTGCATTGACAGCCGTTTCGTGGTCATTTCCTTCAATATCTCCTAAGTACAATGCCCCTTTTGGCAGTAGTTTTCTTATAATGTATGGACCTTTCTAATTCGGAGCGAACTTTCCTTTCTCTTTTTCGTGATGCTAGAGAATACATCTTAGAACGAGTTGCCCCACTTTGCAGTTTCTGGGCCGCATTTTCTTGTTGTGGGCACGGGCCATTCTTTGTTGGTACAACTTCTCATGACAAATCGCGGTCATCCACTTTTCATCAATCATGGTAAATGTTTCTAGTCGGGTATTGGCCCATTCATCATCCTCGATTCAGCTTAAAGAATGATCGAAGAGAGGGAATTTTGACTTCTGGAGATATCACGGCTTTAGTGCCATAAACTAATAAATAAGGCATAGCCCCAACTGATGTGTGCAAGGTCGTGCGATATCGCAATAATGCGAAAGGCAGCTTCTCGTGCCATTGCCTAGAACTTTGGATCATTTTCCTGAGGATCTTCTTGAGGTTTTTATTTTCCGCTTCAAAGGTGACATTGGGTTTGGATCGGTAAGGGGTGGAATTGCAGTGTGTAATTTTAAACTTTTTGCATACCTACCTCATCAAATGACTGTTCATAAGTAATAAGATTTTTGGGAATACAAAAACAACAGATAATATCGAAATGAACGAAGTCTACCACTTATTTCTTGGTGACGGCTTTGAAGGTGACCTCTTCGACCCATTTTGTGAAGTAATCAATGCGACAAAGATGAATATGTGCCCATTTGAGGCTTTCGGCCCGATCGGCCTAATGACATCCATTCCCCAAGCGACAAACGACCAAGGTGCTGCCATAGGATCCAACTCTAAGGGTGGTGCATGAATCATGTCACCGTGTATCTGACACTGATGTCACTTTCGAACAAAATTGAAACAATGATTTTCCATGGTAATCCAGTAATAACCTGCCCGCAAGATTTTCTTTGCAAGGACGTATCCGTACATGTGGGTCCCACATCTCTTGAATGCACTTCGTTCGTGATCTTTTCAGCTTCTTTGGCGTCCACACACCTTAATAAATTCAAATCCGGAGTTCTCTTATACAACACTTCTCCGCTTAAGAAGAAGCTGCTGAAAAGCCTTCTAATGGTTATTTTTTGTCTCCACTAGGCTGCTCCGGGTATTCTTTTGTTTTCAAGAACTTTTTGATATCATGATACCACGGCTGGACATCGGGTTCTACTTCAACAATGTTGCAATAACCATGTCTTTCTCGGATTTTAATCTCCAACTGGTCATATGGACATTGCCCGGACATGGCAGCATGTGGTATAGGCCAACAAATAATGTCTGAGCTTTTGAGTGACCCAAGTTAAGGCACAACAAGTTCTTTCCAGCAAAGTGTATTTGTCTTCATAACTAGTAAATTTCTTGCTCAGATAGTCGATAGATTTCTCTTTCTTCCCGGTCGCATCATGCTGCCCGAGGACACAGCCTAAAGAATTCTCCAAGACCGTTAGGTACAAGAACCAAGGTCTTCTAGGCTCAGGCGGGACCAACACTGGCAGATTTGAAAAATATTCTTTGATCTTGTCAAAAGCTTCTTGGCACTCATTTTTCCATTTAATCGCCACATTTTTCTTTAGCAGTTTAAATATGGGCTCACAGGTGGTCATAAGTTGTGCGATGAAACGACTGATGTAAGTAAATCATCCCAGCAAGATCATGACATCTTTCTTGGTTTTCGGAGGAGGCAGATCTCGGATATATTTTATCTTTGTTGGATCTAATTCAATACCCCTTCGACTGACTATAACCCCAAGAGTTTCCCAGATGGAACCCCAAATGCACACTTAGCAGGGTTCAATTTCAAGTCATACTTGCGTAGACGCTCAAAGAACTTTCTCAAATCTCAAACATGGCCTTCTTGAGTTCTGGATTTAATAGTTACGTCATTAACATACACCTCGATTTCTTGGTGCATCATGTCATGAAAGATGGCAGTCATAACTCTCATGTAAGTTGCCCCAACATTTTTCAAACCGAATGGCATGACCCTATAACAGTAGGTGCCCCATGGTGTGGTGAAATATGTCTTTTCTACATATTCTTCATCCATCGAGACTGGATGATACCCAGCATCACAATCCATAAAAGGTTGTACCTCATGTTTGGCACAATTGTCGACAAGGATGTGGATGTTTGGTAACAAAAAGTTGTCCTTCGGACTCGCTTTGTTCAAATCCATGTAGTCATCACATACTCGGATCTTCCCGTCCTTTTTTGGTATTGGGACTACATTTGCTAACCATGTGGTGTATCGGACCACTCGGATCACACCAGCTTTTAATTGTTTGGCAACCTCTTCTTTAATCTTGTCGTTCATGTCTATTTTGAATTTTCTTTGCTTTTGTTGGATAGGTGGAAAACCGGGATAAGTTGGCAATTTGTGTACCACTACATTGACACTTAGTTCTGGCATATCATCGTACGACCATGTAAACACGTCTATAAATTCATACAAGAGTTGGATCAATGCATCTCTAGTTTTTTCCTCCGCGTGAATGCTTATCATGGTCTCCCTAACCTCTTTTGAATTGCCCAAATTAACTGGCTCGGTTTCATTTGGGTTTGGCTTAGGCTTATTCTCAAATTGTTCCAATTCTCGGTTTATTTCCCTAAAAGCCTCATCTTCATCATATTCGAGCTCTTGATTCATTATTTCATGGTTAGACAACATTTTAAGATCGGGGCATGAAGTCCGCAAGAATGTCATGTTATTTAAGTCCGCATTATTAGAATTGAAAAGATAAGAAAATAAGAAAATCAGAAAGAGTAACAGAAAAAGATCCGTAGACGATGAAATGTTGATTTATTTCATTGAATTTGGAGATAACAAGCTTTACATTGTAATTTAAAAGACAACAAAACTAAAAACATTCGAGTTACACCCTGAAATAACTCAAAATGCAGAAAAGATGGAAAGACTAAACTACCGGGATTCCCGTCTGACTGGGAATGGAGTAGCTTTCCAGTTTTGCAATTTAGCATTGGGTCCCATGTATTGCACCTCAGCATTGCTCGACCCTTCGCCCGATTTGACCATGTGGACTTCGTAGAGCATTTGCCTGATTGCTTCACAGATATCCTCAATTTCATCGGCCGTAAAGGCCCTTTCTTCGTCTTCTATATATCTTGGATTAACAAACGATCTAGCGAGGTGCGGGATCGGCTGAGGCAAAACCCACCCATCTTTCTTACGTTTATCAACCCATTTTTCGTTAGCATCGGTAGCTTAGAAACCTATGCCAAAGAATTTCTTATTGGCAGGAAAGGTGACGGGTTCTGTGACGCCTTGCAAGGATACCTCAAGCCCTTTCCCGTGCTTGTATCCATGTTTGATCATTTTGCTGGCAACAATTATTGATGTGCTTGATAAACAGGGTTGAGGACATGGGGTTCCCTCCTCGTACTGGCCGGCGAGCACAATTGCAAAGGCTTGGGATACGATGTGCTCGCTTCCCTCTCTTGTCTCGAGACATGGGACTCACGGGTCCATGTAGATTTATTGTTCATCTTCTCCATGGACAACTATTTCTTGGTTCTCATGTTCGAACTTGACAATTTGATAGAGAGTAGAGGGCACGGCTCCCGTAGCATGGATCCAAGGTCTTCCTAATAGAATGTTTTAGGAAGTGTCCATATCCAGAACTGGGAATATTACTTCAAAATCTACGGGGCCGATGGTTAGGATTAATTAAATTTCTCCTATAGTATCCCTCTTGACACTGTTGAAAGCACGCACACAACCATTGTTCGGCCTAATCCTTTCAGTCCCAATTTCTATTCTTTGCAATGTTGATAGAGGGCAAATATCTACTCCGGACTTGCCGTCCAGCATGACCCTTTTCACATAATATCCCACACACTTGACCGTCAAGTGTAAGGCCTTGTTATGGGCAGCTCCTTCTAGAGGCAAGTCATTTCGGGTGAAGGAGATACGGTTGACCTCGAAGAACCATTCTGTCATTCTTTCCAAATGTTCAACCGTGGTCCCGATTGGAACGTACGCCTCATTCAACGTCACTTTTTGGTGCTCATTTTAGCTCATCAGTAGAGACAAGAGTGAAACCTGGGAGGGAGCCTTTCTAAGTTAATTAATTACAGTATACTCCGAGGTTTTCATCTTCCGGAAGAATTCCTCCGCTTCTTCAGCAGTAACAGGCTTTTTGAGGGGGAAACACTTTTGCTTGGTTTTGTTCAATTCTTATGGGTTATGATACTTCCCAGATTGATTTGTTTCATTTACTTACCCTGTAACTTCATTCCCTTTATAGGTGACCAACGTCTGGTTTTATTTCCAATGGATGTCAGTAGTGTCTTTTATGAGAAATTGTGGCATGCGACTAATGATCAAAGGCTCATCCATCCTAGGTGGGAAGACTGGCCTCTATGCCACATACGTCCCCTTCGATACATACATTTTTGGAAAATTTGACGTTGTTTTCCTTTGCTCCAACCTCTTCGGAGGGCATAACATGAGCTCCCCCTTTCTAGGAGCTCTTGGGACATAGAGGATGGCCTCTTTGGCGGGCGCTGCCCCTGTCTTTGCTTCCTCGACCTTTTTTTCATTTTGGAGAGTGGACTTTGTCTTTTTTTCATCCTGGGACTGTTTTGCCACTGTTTTAGGTTTCTTTGCTATATCAGCGATGGCAATAATGGCTTTAATATGCAGGGTCGAATTCTTTATCTTCACAAATCATCCCGATGACTGGACCGTTATTGTGAACCAGTAACGGGTTATTGGTTACATTGGGGACTTCCTTGTCCCTTAGCACTACCCTCTTCTGTTTGATCAGGTTCTCGACTTCTCTTTTAAGGGTCTAACAGCCCTCTGTGTCATGCCCTTCCGCCCCGGAGTGATAATCGCACCTTGTACCTGGCCTATAGGATGGAGATTCTGGGTTCTATTTGTTTGGAGCTACAGGCTACAAAAGGCCCATTTGGACTAATTTTGGGAAGAGGCTGGAAGACGACTCACCGATGGGTGTGAAGTTAGTCCTTTTGGGTTGTTCACAAGGACGGGTGTTATATTAGTAGTTATTCTATGGAGGACGTGGATTATACCGATCTTGGTGAGGAGAGTTATTTCTTGGAGGTGAAGCTCTGTTCTAATTGTAATGTTGTTGTGGTTGTGTGTATGGCTAAGCATTCATTACTGCATAAGGAAGATGGGCTATAACATAGGTTGCATCTGGTGAGGGTAATAATGTTGCGGGGCCCTGGAAGGTGGGCCAGAATAATCCCGGGAATGTTGGTTACAGTATCGCTTTAAGTGGGCAATCGGGTCTTCATGCCCGTCATATCTTTCAACTTTGGTGGCTTAAAGCCTACAGGTAGATGCACGTGAGGGAACATGCACAGATCAGCGTATGATATGTTATTTTGGCCACTCCGGCCCTATATATTCTCGAGGCTTTGCTCGATGCTTCTCATTTTTCGTGTTATATCCTCTTGTTCAGGATTCCTCACGACTCTCTCTCTCGTTCCACAGGAGATTTAGATTGCGGGTGATGAGGATAAGAATTTGGGGTAACACAAGCTACGTCCAATTGGAACTGAGGAGCTTGGAAAGTGAGGGTTGATGGTTCAAAGCTTTGTCAGGACAATGTTGGTTGTGCCATACTAGCGGCGGGTGGTGCACTGAACACAGTAGATGGCATTCCTGAATATAGTGCCTGGGGGAGAATGTCAAAAGGCATTCTAGTGAAGTCTGTTGTCATGGTGGGGAACCCGAATGGCATGAATGGGTTTCACACTGAGATCGAGACATTGGTAGTTCCTCATGTCCTCGGGATCAACTCGGGGAAGCTAGGGATAGTACTGGGTGGCTTCCTGCCGTTAGACCATACACCACACATTTCTAGCATGCGGCATCTTAGCCTTCTATTTTCCTCAGCAATTGCTGACTCTGATTGTGGGATAACCGATGCAGGGCTATCCTCGGACTCAATGATATGTAGATGACTCTCTTAGACCATTGCGATACTTCCTTTTGTTTTCGTGAAATAAGGGTGTGAAGCCCGAATACCACCACAAAACCAACCACCTAAAAATAGGACCTTGATCTATTCAACACAACAAACCGGTTAGTTTGAGATATTTAACACATAGGAAATCGCATATTAGGGAATGCAATGCACCTAAGAAGTTAAACTCTTTCTAAGATGTTTTGCAACGGTTGTGTGTTTCATCCCGACTTTTTCCTCTTTTGCTTTCTTAATAACTTTATTTTAGGGTTATGATCGTATCCCGTGTAGATTGCCTACGTATCATGACGCTGCATAAATCAGATCATTACGTAGCTCAACGAATATATATAAAGTAACAAAGTGCATTTTTCGTAAAGATAGCTCTTTTTGGTTTTTCATTACAGGGGAATTAAAGTACTGACAACTATATGAAAAGAAACAGTAAAGACTCAAAACGAACAACAAAACAATTTAAAACTCTAGAAGGCAATAAAGTACAGACTCAAAAACTGAATAATCAAAAGTACATGAGGGCCTCTACTGGTCTTCTTGGAGCTTGTAGGGCATTGGCTGGTATTTATGCGGGTCTGCGCGCAATGTCTTCTTGAAGACGGTCGAAATCATCCATCACCTTGTCGACGAATGTCATCATAAAAGCGAAAAACATGGACCTAGTCATGTTTTCACATTTGTGATATTTCATCACGACATAGTCAACTATTTCCGTAATGCTGGTTCTGATGGCCCCTTTCTCTTGAAGCGGACGCCCAATTTGCTGTGTCCGGGCTTCCAACACTTGTGTACTTGTGTTGTTTTGGTCCTGTAGCTGTCGCACGATTTCTTCTAGTTGGAAAATTAGTGCTTAGCAATGCTCTTTTTCTGTTTCAAAATCTTTGGTTTGCTGGTCCATTTCATTCGCAAGGGAAAATAGTTTTTCCTTTAGGATTGTTATTTCTTTACTATATTTCTGTCTAAAATGGTAGACCTATTCTTTTGCTCCATTAGCTAGATTTGTTTGGGCATCTAGCAAATCTTTTTCGGTTTTTATCAAGTCAGATACATAGTCGTGGACCTTCATCCTTAAGTTGTTGATGATCTTTTCATCCCTCTCGCTTCTTACAGGCATTTCGGCGGCTATTATGATATTCCAGAGTTGGGCTCGGAGCGCCTCGTTCTCTCGGGTTGGTTGTCTCTATTCACCTTCAACTACCTGTTCCTATAAGTCATTGTCGAATGCGAGATTCCTCAGTTTTTCCTCCAAGGCATGGATAGTGGCCTGATATTTCTTTTCTTTTTCTCCGCAGGCCAACCGTTCTTGAATTTTGTCATCAAAAGCTTGAATATGAGGCATCTTGGCGTGCTTTTCTGGCTCGGGCTATGGTTCCTCATCAATGCAATTCCTTTTCTCAAACCATGCGACATAGCCCGGATCTATTTCTCCTTTGGAAAGATCAGGAACATGGGTATCCTCTTTTAAGTATCGACACTTATTCTTGATTTGTTGAATTAAAGCTTCGGGAAGTGGGGCTTCGGGATGTAACTCAATAACTTGGGTACTCAAGTCTTTATCCTCAGGTACTACTTTATATCTTCCCAATTGCCTCGGGACCTCTGTGGTGGATATGGTTGGACACTTTTCAGGCCCATCAATAGCAAATAATTCTTCGTGGCTGACATATGTATAACTTCCCTCACCGGGAGCCATCCTAAAGTCCACGCAATCTGATTTGCCCTTAAAGTTCTCAAGTGGACGATCCAAGTTTCAACCCCTTCCGGGGAGTTGTAATCTTTCACTCTTTCTTCATATATTTCAATGAAGTTGCTCTTGCTTGGACCGTAGTTCATAAATTTTGGATGATGGCAAAGGTGTTCAATTAGCCACATTTGAATGTTGCAACCTTCGAAGAATGTCTCCCCCGACATACACCGTGTCAATTGCCGATATATATCCGAAAGTATTAGTGGAGAGAGTGCGTGATCCTCCTTCGATGTTAGGACTTGAGAAATTCTAGCCATACAGATATCAACTGTGCCCTTTTCATTAGGAAAGACCATGACACCCATAAATGTCACTGTGAAGGCGAAACGACGGTGAACTTTCCAAGTGTCTTTGCTTTGTTTGTTATTCAACCCTTTTTCATGCGTTTCAAACCCCACTGGATGCCCATACCTGGAGTACAGGAAGTAGAATGAGAAAAAGCCCTCGACTACACGGTTCTTTCTTATTTGCTTACAGAAGTTCATGATATCAAAGAAACGGTGCACTGACATAGGCCTCGAGAAGATAAGCTGTTGATTTCTCAAACCCCAACAAAAACCTGTATACCCCGCTATTTCCTCCAAGGTAGGAGTGAGCTCTAAGTTTGAGAAGCGGAAGACATTACTAACATTTGTGGCTTAACTTTCATAATATCGGTAAGAGCACCCAGATGTTCGACTACCTAGTCTTGACCCTCCTTGTCTAGATCATACCCCCACATTTGGAGCTTAGTGGAGCTTGCTCTACGGCATTCAATGGTGGATTTTGGACGGTATTCATTCTGTACATGTGAGCGGGTAGGGTTAAGGTTGACTATAATTTTGAAAGACAAAACCAGCAGACTCTTTTTTGCAAGAACCAATTTTAATTTTAAAAGAAAAATCACCTAAAAGTGGCTATTTGTGCAACATCGACCAAAACAGTCATTTTTGCAATAGTGGTCGCTTCTTACTTTTGGAATAAAGTTTTGAGGCCGAAGCAAGGTACTTTTCTGCGAAATGTGACAGACATGTCCGTTCTTAGCGAAGATAGCCCTTCGAAAGTGTAAGGTGTTCTAAGGTTATTCCAGCAAGAACGACACAAGACTTAACCGAAGCTGGGTCAGTTTTATTTTTTGACTAATGGACATATTTTGTTTATTTGGAAAAATGGGGTCGGTACCGATAAAGTTTTCCTACGTATCTCACACCCGTTGAGAATCAGACCCGCATAGTTCGGTCAGTTTTTACATAATTGAAAAATATGATATTAACTCACTTTGAAATACATTTTTCTCTACCTGTTTTTTTCAACAAAATGGTAGAGTTTCGAGGAATTTTCTAATAGAGGGATTTTAAAACCAGGGTGATTTTTCTATTCTACCTCACTCTTGGTTTTTCTATTATGTTTATTTCTTTAGTTAGTCAACACACAAACCGAAATAAATAAATGCACACGTAGCAGGTAAGATGCGTCAGGGTAGTCTTTCATTTCGGGTACACCTGTCCTAGATAGACCCAACCCCTGTGTTGACGATGAACCCAAGCAATTTTCCAGCAGGAACCCCGAATGCACATTTCGTGGGGTTTAGTTTCAGGTTGTATTTTCGCGACCTGTTGAAAAAATTCCTCAGATCTGCTATGTGGCCGGTGGCTTTCTTGGACTTAATATGACGTCGTCCACATATACCTCGATCTCTTTATGTATCATGTCGTGGAAGATGGTGGTCATAGCTCTCATGTAGGTGGACCCAGCATTCTTTAGGCCGAATGGCATCATCTGATAACAATAGGCTCCCCACGGCGTAATGAAAGTCGTTTTCTCAGCGTCTACCTCGTCCACCCAAATATGGTGGTAACCAGCAAAGCAATCCACGAACGGCTGAAGTTCATGCTTAGCACAATTGTCAATCAGGAAGTGTATGTTTGGAAGAGGGAAATCATCCTTCGGACTGGCCCGATTGAGATCCCGGTAGTCGATACAAACTGTCACGACCCAATTTCTAATGCGGGTCGCGATGGCACCCAACAGCGGGGTTAGGCAAGCCAATATGAATTTCACTAGGTGTTACCCTCCCCATTTGATTAAACAAGTCAATATTTACCAGTTTAAAACAATTAAACATGATGATAGCTTGATATGAAAATAAAATCATAACAGTACATGGCCAAAATAAAGCATATGTATGCATATACAGCCCAAAACCCAAAATATACACTACGTGTGTGCCAGGAAGTAGTATCACGAGTGTCACGGGCAACTATCAGAATATACAAGATACATATAGATACAAATCCACATTCTAGATGAAATAGACGAGGAAAATAACAAAAAGAACTTCAAGGTGCTGCTAGGAGGTCGCCAGGAAGAGCAGCTCACCGTGAAGTCTAATCACATAAATCAGTATCTAGCACCGGCCTGATAATCAAATGTACCAGCCTCCGGACATGTACAATCAAGTACAGAAGAAAAAGAAGTGCAGCATGAGTACATAAATAAATATGTACCCAGTGAGTATCCCATCTAAACTCGAAGGAGTAGTGACGAGAGGTCGACTAGATACTCACTAAGGTCCAACAATATAATATAAAAAGAGATATGGCTAAAGAAGTAGGCATGTGAAGCAGAAATCAACAAGTACATAAGCAAATAATGTAATCCAAGTAGCAACTGAAAGTGAACTGCAAGGACCAAACCTCCATCTACACAATACATGTCAATCCCACTATGTGCAACTCAGACTCAAGTGATAATACAATACCAGAACAAGACAACCGGCCGGAGTCATAAGGGTGGTCATAAGGACTGAGGTCATAAGCTACCCACGATCGCGAATCATACCTGCGACTCGTGTGCTGACTCAAAAATGATAAGCTCCCCACGATCGCGAATCTTACCTGCGACTCGTGTGCTGACTCGATAATGATAAGCTCCCCACGATCGCGAATCTTACCAGCGACTCGTGTGCTAACTTGATAATGATAAGCTACCCACGATCGAGAATCTTACCTGCGACTCTTGTGCTGACTCGATAAGTATAAATGCATATTCAAATATATAGGTTTATGTGTACCGACTCAACAGTGAACCCAACAGGACCGTGCCAATACCACTATAGCCAACTGGGATTAAATTCATAATATTTCACCTTTCCATGTCATCTCAACAACAATCACAACTTACATTACATACAAAGAACAAATAAGGCACATAAGGCATGCTCGTAAGTCCTAAAGCTACCCAACATAGCAATATAGTCGCCACGTACGGACTCTCGTCACTTGGTACGTACGCGGCCCCCAAAACATGTATACTTAACAAATACGGAACCTATGGGGACATTTCCCCCTTACCAGGTTGGAAAGGAGACTCACCTCGTGACGAAATCACCCCTCGGATCAAGGATGCGCCCGAATCTCTGAAGTCTACCCTCGACGGCTTGCAACTTTGGTGGACTTGGTCGTGGGCAGGTTTCCCCAAGCTTGAGAGCTCTTTAATGGAGGTTGAGTGAGACAAGATGAAGGAAATCCGTGTTTTGACATTTAAAAATAGGCTGCCAACAGGGGTTTCCGCACCTGTGACCCTGGGACCGCACCTGCGGTCCCGCCCTTGCGAGGAAATGGCCGCACCTGCGGAAAATGGCCGGGGGAGCTGGGTTCGCACCTGCGGAGTTGGGGGCCGCACCTGCGGTCCCGCCCTTGCGAGGAAATGGCCGCACCTGCGGAAAATGGCCGGGGGAGCTGGGTTCGCACCTGCGGAGTTGGGGGCCGCACCTGCGGTCCCGCTCCTACGGAAAATGGTCCGCACCTGCGGACGTTGCGCACCTGCGAGGCTGGGACCGCATGAGCGGTCCCACACCTGCGGCTGGGCAACCGCACCTGCGGTCACACCAGCTACAGCTGCACCAGCAGTGTTTTAGCTGGGTTTTGGCCTCGTGTGGTGTCTGGGAGGCACCTGGGCCCACCCGAGCCCCCGTCTAAATATACCAACAAGTCCCAAATCATTATACGGACTTGCTCGAGCCCATGGAACACTCAAAACAATGCCAAAACTCAAAATCACATCCCAAAACCCCTGAATTTATAACTTAAGGCTTTCAAACTCTAGATTTCTGTAACGATGCGCCGAACCGACCTATACAACTCGGAATGACTTCAACTTTTGCAGACAAGTCATAAATGACCATACGGAACTATTCCCGATCTTGGAATTCCGTTCGGACCTCGATAGCATAAAATCACGTCCCAAACCAAATTTCAAATATCAGGAAATCCTGATTTACATTTCGGGCGCCGAAATGCTCCTGGGTCATCGAAAACCCGATCCGAACTTACACCCAAGTCAGAAATCATCATACGAAACTACTAGAGCTGTCAGAACTCAATTCCGAGGTCGTTTGCTCAAAATGTTGACCGTAGTCAAACTTCGCTAAATAGGCCAACCTTAAAGAACCAGGTGTTCCTAAATCACTCAAACCATTCCCGAATCCCGAACCACCCGTCCCTGCAAGTCATAAAGCACGAATAGCCGCTATGGAAGATTTCATTTAAGGGAACAGGATCCTGATACGCAAAACTATCGGTCGGGTCGTTGCATTCTCCCCCTCTTAAACAAATGTTCGTCCTCGAACGGGTCTAGAATCGTACCTGGAGTGTTGAATAGCTGTGGATATCTGCTTCGCATGTCCTCCTCAGACTCCCAAGTTGCCTCCTCAACTGGTTGGCCCCTTCACTGGACCTTAACTGCAGAAACTGTCTTGGACCTCAACTGGCGGTCCTGTCTGTCAATAATAGCTACTGGCTCCTCCTCGTAGCCCAACTTCTCATCTAACTGAATCGTGATGTAATCAACTACGTGGGAGAAGTCGGCGTGATACCTCTGAAGCATGGATACGTGGAAAACCGGGTGAACTCCTGATAAGGCTGGAGGTAAATCAAGCTCATAAGCGACCTCTCCGACTCGCCTCAACACCTCGAATGGACCTATAAACCTGGGGTTCAGCTTGCCCTTCCTCCCGAATCTCATGATACCCTTCACCGGCGAAACCTTCAGCATAACCTTATCTCCCTCCATAAATGCTACATCACGCGCCCGCTGATCTGCATAACTCTTCTGCCTGGACTGAGCTGTGCGGAGTCTCTCCTGAATGATCTTCACCCTATCCAAAGCATCTCTCACCAGATCTGTGCCATATAACTTGGCCTCGCCAGGCTCAAACCACCCGATAGGGGAACGACATCGCCGACCATATAAAGCCTCGAATGGAGCCATCTCGATGCTGGAATGATAACTTTTATTGTATGCAAACTTCGCCAAAGGCAAGAATTGGTCCCACTGACCGCCAAAATCAATAACACAAGCCCTGGGCATATCCTCCAAAATCTGAATTAGTACGCTCTGACTGGCCATCAGTCTGAGGGTGAAATGCTGAACTGAGGTCTATCTGAGTGCCCATCTCACTGTGCAAAGCTCTCCAG
Source organism: Nicotiana undulata (assembly GCA_005239495.1). Classification (NCBI taxonomy): domain Eukaryota; kingdom Viridiplantae; phylum Streptophyta; class Magnoliopsida; order Solanales; family Solanaceae; genus Nicotiana; species Nicotiana undulata. The sequence goes on from ML289112.1 coordinate 22,209, forward strand.
AAGTGCGAAGTGAACTAAGGACCTCGATCTGATATAATAGACACTGGCACACCGTGCAACCAGACTATCTCTCGAATGTAAATCTGAGCCAGTCTTTCGGTAGAGTAAGTAGTAGCCACAGGAATAAAATGCGCCGATTTGGTCAACCTATCCACAATGACCCAAACCGTGTCAGCCTTCCGCAAAGTCCGAGGCAACCCAACAACGAAGTCCATGGTGATGCGCTCCCATTTCCACTCAGGAATGGGAATCTGCTGAAACAAGCCTCCTTGCCTCTGGTGCTCGTACTTGACCTGGTGACAATTGCGACACCTAGCCACATACTGCACTATATCCTTCTTCATCCGCCTCCACCAGTAATGCTGCTTCAAATCACGATACATCTTCGTTGCTCCTGGATGAATAGAATACCGAGAACTGTGCGCCTCTGCTAGAATCCTCTCCCTCAGGCCATCAATATCAGGAACACACAATCGGCCTTGGAGCCTCAGAATACCATCCTCGCCCAAGGTAACCTCCTTGGCCCTACCCTGGACCACCATATGCCGAAGCTCTGCAAGATGTGGATCATCAAACTGTCATGCCTTAATCTCCCCCAACAATGAAGACTGAGCAACTACATGAGCCAAAACTCGACGAGGCTCCGAAAGGTCCAATCTCACAAGGCGATTGGCCAAGGACTGAATGTCCAAGGCTAAAGATCTCTCCTCACCTGCAATGTAGGCCAAGCTACGCATACTCGCTTCCCTCCTGCTCAAAGCATCTGCTACTACATTTGCCTTGCCCGGGTGATACAGAATAGTGAGATCATAGTCTTTTAACAACTCAAGCCATCTCCGCTGCCTCAAATTAAGGTCCCTCTACTTAAACAAATGTTGCAAACTGCGGTGGTCAGTGTAGACCTCACATGACACACCATACAAATAGTGCCGCCAAATCTTCAAAGCATGAACAATCGCCGCCAACTCTAAGTCGTGCACAGGATAATTCTTTTCATGAACCTTAAGCTGGCGCGAAGCATAAGCAATAACTCTGCCATCCTGCATCAACACACATCCCAACCGGACGCGTGAAGTGTCTCAATATACAGTATACATCCTAGACTTAGAAGGCAATGCTAGGACTGGTGTTGAGGTTAATGCTGACTTGAGCTTCTGAAAGCTCGCCTCACACTCGTCAGACCATCGAAACGGGGCATTCTTCTGAGTCAATCTAGTCAATGGAGCTGCAATAGAAGAGAATCCCTCCAAGAATTGTCGATAATAGCCTGCTAGACCCAGAAAACTCCTGATCTCTGAAGCTGAAGTAGGACGCGGCCAACTCTGAACGGCCTCAATCTTCTGCGGATCAACTTTGATACCCTCTCCGGATACCACATGCCCCCAGAATACCACAGACTCTAACCAGAACTCGCACTTGGAGAACTAGCATATAACTTCTACTCTCGTAAGGTCTGAAGCACAACCCTCAAATATTGCTCGTTCTCACCCAGGCTTCGTGAGTAGATCAATATATCATCAATGAAAACAATAACGAAGGAGTCGATAAACAGCCTGAACACCCTATTCATCAAATCCATAAATGCTGCTGGGGCATTAGTCAAGCCGAAGGACATCACTAGAAACTCATAATGGCCATATCTGGTGCGAAATGCAGTCTTCGGAACATCAGAAGCCCGAATCTTCAACTGGTGATAACTCGATCTCAGATCAATCTTAGAAAACACCCGAGCACCCCGCAACTGGTCAAACAAACCATCAATGTGCAGCAGAGGATACTTGTTCTTGATGGTCACCTTATTCAACTGACGGTAGTCAATGCACATCCGCATAGACCCATCCTTCTTCTTCACAAATAAGACCGGAGCACCCCACGGTGACACACTCGGCCTGATGAACCCCTTGGCCAACAACTCCTCAAGCTGCTCCTCCAACTCCTTTAGCTTCTTAGGAGCCATACGATAAGGGGGAATAGAAATAGGCTGAGTATCTGGAGCCAAATCAATACAGAAGTCTATATCTCGACCTGGAGGCATGCCTTGAAGATCTGAAGGAAACACATTTGGGAACTCTCGAACAACAAGCACTGAATCAATGGTAGGAGACTCGGAAGTGGTGTCCCGCACAAAAGCAAGGTAAGCTAAGTAACCCTTCTCGACCATGTGCCGAGCCTTCATATAGGAAATGACTCGACTGAATGCACTAACTGAAGAACCCCTCCATTCTAACCTCGGCGACTCGGGCATGGCTAATGTAACTGTCTTGGCATGGCAATCCAACACAGCATGATAAGGAGATAGCAAATCCATGCCCAAAATAACCTCGAAATCAACCATATCGAGCAATAACAGGTCGGCTCTGGTCTCAAGCCCACAGAAGGTAATCACACAAGATCGGTAGACACGGTCTACTACCACAAAATCGCCCACAAGAGTGGACACATACAAAGGAGAACACAAGGGCTCACGAGGAACATCTAGAAAATGAGAAAATAATGCGGAAACATATGAGTATGTAGACCCTTGATCAAATAACATTGAATCCTCCATACCACAGACTGAAATAATACCTGTAATCACGGCGTCTGATCTGGACGGAATAGCATAGAATCTGGATGTAGCACCTAAAGACTGAGCTCCCCCAGAACGAGCTGGAGCTGACTGACCCCCCCCTAAC
>ML289112.1:25122-91424 GCA_005239495.1 Nicotiana undulata
CCCCCTCTAGGACGGCCCCTGCCAACCTGACCCCCACCCCTAGGTGGTCAAACTGTTGGTGCTAAAATCATAGGCTGGTGACTCTGTTGCACGGCCTTGCCCTGATAGTGGGAGCAATCCCTCCTCATGTGGTCTAAGTCCCCACACACGTAGCATCTCAAATGTGACATATCCGGCTGTCCTGTGGAGTAAGAGTCCTGAATGGCCGGAGTGCGATGAGAATCATCTGACACAACACTGAAATAGGAACTGGAAGATCTCTCACGACTGGAGTAACCACTGGATGAACTGTGGATGGCTGGAGGACGGTAGGAGCACTCTGACATGGCGCTGAACTGAGGCCTCGCTTGAACACCCCTGGGAGGTAGTGGAGGTGCTGTATATGAAGGCCTACTGGACTGACCGCCTCCGAACTGACCCCTGCCCTTAGCTGGAGCACCCTTGAAATCACCCAAAAATCTGGCCCTCTTGTCCTACTGACCCTGCTGACCCTGCTCCCTGTTCCTAAATCGGTACCCCTCAATTCGTCGAGTTATCTCGACTACAAGCTCGTATGGGGTACCCATATGTACCTCTCTGGCCATAGAGGTCCTGATACCTGGATGTAAGCCTGCCACAAACCGTCGCACCCTCTCGGCATCAGTTGGCAATATCATAAGAGCATGTCGGGATAACTCTGAAAATCTCACCTCATAATCGGTCACAGACATCTACCCTTGCTCTAACTGCTCAAACTGACCCCGAAGCTCTCCCTCTCAAAAGGTGGAATGTATCTGTCCAAAAATAGCTGAGTAAACTGACTCTAGATGACAGGAGGAGAATCTACTAGCCTGCTGAGAATATATGACTACCACCAGCGGCGAGCTCGACCCTCAAGCTGAAATGTAGTGAAGTCTACCCCGTGCGACTCCAATATCCTTATATTGTGCAGTTTGTCCCTGCACCTGTCAATGGAATCCTGGGAATCTTCGCCCCGCTCACCCCCGAAGACTGGAGGGCGAAGCCGGGTCCATCTATCTAGCATCGTCTACTGATCACCCTCTACAATTGGCCTGGGCTCTGGTGCTGCTACTACAAGGTGAACCCTACCCACGGGCGGTGTACCCGGAGTATGGTGTGCTGCTACTGCATGTCCTGCGGCCTGAGTGGTAGGGGTATGGACTCCCCCTCCCGCCTGAGAAGCGGCAGGATCTGCTGGAGATAGGCCAGCCTGGGACACTGTGTCCATGAATCTCAACATGCGGCCCATGACCTCCTAGAAGCCTGGAGCCGTCATAACATCTGCTGGAGCAGGAGCTACTGGAGGCACCTCGTCCCGCCCCTCAATAATAGGGTCCTCAAGTGGTGCAACTGGTACGACTCTGGGACGCCCTCGTCCCCTATCTCGAGCAGGTGCCCTACCCCTGCCCCTGCCACGGCCTCGAGCGGCAGGGGTAGCAGCCTCTCCCGAATCAGGAACATGAGAAGCACGCGTCCTCACCATCTGTGAGAGAGTAGAAGATCAAATTTAAGTACATCATCGATTGCACGATAGGATATGAACAAAGAGGAGTTTCTTAACACCCTATAGCCTCCTGAAGATAAGTACAGACGTCTCCGTACCGATCGTCAAGACTACTGGGTCTGCCCGTGACTCGTGAGACTACGTGAACCTAAGGCTCTGATACCACGTTGTCACGACCAAATTTGTAATGCGGGTCGCGATGGCGCCCAACAACGGGGTTAGGCAAGCCAATATGAATTTCACTAGGTGCTACCCTTCCCATTTGATTAAACAAGTCAATATTTACCAGTTTAAAACAATTAAACATGATGATAGCTTGATATAAAAATAAAATCATAACAATACATGGACAAAATAAAGCATATGTATGCATATACAGCCCAAAACCCAAAATATACACTAAGTGTGTGCCAGGAACTAGTGTCACGAGTGTCACGGGCAACTATCGGAATATACGAGATACATATAGATACAAATCCACAGTCTGGATGAAATAGACGGGGAAAATAACAAAAGGAACTTCAAGGTGCTACTAGGAGGTCGCCAGGAAGAGCAGCTCACCGTGAAGTCTAATCACACAAATCAGTATCTAGCACCAGCCTGATAATCAGATGTACCAGCCTCCGGACCTGTACAATCAGGTACAGAAGAAGAAGAAGTGCAGCATGAGTACATAAATAAATATGTACCCAGTGAATATCCCGTCTAAACTCGAAGGAGTAGTGATGACAGGTCGACTAGATACTCACTAAGGTCCAGCAATATAATATAAAAAGAGATATGGCTAAAGCAGTAGGCATGTGAAGCAAAAATCAACAAGTACATAAGCAAATAATGTAATCCAAGTAGCAACTAAAAATGAACTGTAAGGGCCAAACCTCCATCTACACAATACCTGTCAATCCCACTATGTGTGACTCAGACTCAAGTGATAATACAATACCAGAACAAGACAACCGGCTGGAGTCATAAGGGCGGTCATAAGGACTGAGGTCATAAGCTACCCACAATCGTGAATCATACCTGCGACTCGTGTACTTACTCGAAAATGATAAGCTCCTCACGATCGCGAATCTTACTTGCGACTCGTGTGCTGACTCAATAATGATAAGCTCCCCACGATCGAGAATCTTACCTGCAACTCGTGTGCTGACTCGATAATGATAAGCTCCCCACGATCGCGAATCTTACCTGCGTCTCGTGTGATGACTTGATAATAAGCTCCCCACAATCGCGAATCTTACCTGCGTCTCGTGTGATGACTTGATAATAAGCTCCCCACAATCGCGAATCTTACCTGCGACTCGTGTGCTGACTCGATAATGATAAGCTCCCCACGATCGCGAATCTTACCTGCGACTCGTGTGATGACTTGATAATAAGCTCCCCACAATCGCGAATCTTACCTGCGACTCATGTGCCGACTCGATAATGGATAAGCTACCCACGATCGCGAATCTTACCTGCGACTCGTGTGCTGACTCGATAATGATAAATGCATATTCATATATATATATATATAGTTTTATGTGTACCGACTCAATAGTGAACCCAACAGGACCGTGCCAATACCACTGTAGCCAACTGGGATTAAATTCATAATATTTCACCTTTCCATGTCATCTCAACAACAATCACAACTTACATTACATACAAAGTACAAATAAGGCACATAAGGCATGCTCGTGAGTCCTAAAGCTACCCAACATAGCAATATAGTCGCCACGAACGGACTCTCATCAATTGGTACGTACGCGGCCCCCACAACATGTATACTTAACAAACAAGGAACCTATGGGGATATTTCCCTCTTACGAGGTTGGAAAGGAGACCCACCTCGTGACGAAATCACCCCTAAGATCAAGGATGCGACCGAATCTCCGAAGTCTACCCTCGACGGCTCGCAACTTTGGTGGACTTGGTCGTGGGCAGGTTTTCCCCAAGCTTGAGAGCTATTTAATGGAGGTTAAGTGAGAAAAGGATGAAGGAAATCCGTGTTTTGACATTTAAAAACAGGCTGCCCACAGGGGTTTCCGCACTTGCGACCCTAGGACCGCACCTGCGGTCCTGCCCCTGCGAGGAAATGGCCGCACCTGCGGAAAATGGCCGGAGGAGCTGGGTTCGCACCTGCGGAGTTGGGGGCCGCACCTGGGGTCCTGCTCCTACAAAAAATGGTCCGCACCTGCGGACGTTGCGCACCTACGAGGCTGGGACCACAGGAGCGGTCCCGCACTTACGGCTGGGAAACCGCACCTGCGGTCACACCAGCTACAGCTGCACCAGCAGTGTTTTAGCTAGTTTTTGGCCTCGTGTGGTGTCCGGGAGGCTCCTGGGCCCACCTGAGCCCCCGTCTAAATATACCAACAAGTCCCAAATCATTATACGGACTTTCTCAAGACCACGGAACACTCAAAACAACGCCAAAACTTAAAATCACATCCCAAAACCCCTGAATTTATAAATTAAGGCTTTCAAACTCTAGATTTCTATAACAATGCGCTGAACCGACCTATACAACTCGGAATGACTTCAAATTTTTCAGACAAGTCATAAATTACTATACGGAACTATTCCCGATCGTGGAATTCTGTTCGGACCTCGATAGCATAAAATCACGTCCCAAACCAAATTTCAAACATCAGGAAATCCTGATTTCCATTTCGGGCGCCGAAATGCTCCCGGGTCATCGAAAACTCGAGACGAACCTACGCCCAAGTCCGAAATTATCATACAAAGCTACTGGAGCTGTCAGAACTCGATTCCGAGGTCGTTTACTCAAAATGTTGACCGAAGTCAAACTTCGCCAAATAGGCCAACCTTAAAGAACCAGGTGTTCCTAAATCACTCAAACCATTCCCGAATCCCGAACCACCCATCCCCGCAATTCATAAAGAACGAATAGCTGCTATGGAAGATTTTATTTAAGGGAACGGGATCCTGATACGCAAAACGACCGGTCGGGTTGTTACACAAACCATGACCTTTCCATATTTCTTAGGCACTAGCACGATGTTCGCTAACAATGTTGGATATTCAACCACCCGGAGAACCTTGGCGTTGATTTGCTTGGTAACTTCCTCTTTGATTTTCAAACTCATGTCAGGCTTGAACTTTCTGAGCTTCTGTTTTACCGGCGGGCACTTGGATTAGTTGGCAGCTTGTGAGCCACAATGGATGTACTTCGACCAGTCATGTCATTGTACGACCATGAAAATATGTCTTCATATTATTTCAAGATTTGTGTGTATTCGTCCTTCTCTGATGTTGATAAGTGAATGCTAGTGCGAGTTTCTTTGACATTCTCTAAATCTCCCAGGTTGACAATCTCAATTTCGTCCATATTTGACTTAGGTCTATTCTCGAAATCCTCAACTTATCTAACAATTTCATAAGGTATGATATCATCCTCTTCTTCTGAATCACTGTCCTTTTGTTGCGTTGTCTCGTTGCATGTCAGAGTCATTGGTTCATCAAGATAGGAAATAGTAATGATGTATTGAAAGAATTGATAAAAACGGTAATAATAAATATAAAACATAAAAACGTTTTTGATAATTTAAAGAAATATTATGGAACATTGAAGATCTGATTGCAAAAATGGAAATGCGAAAAGGAAATCATTAGCAAATAAAAATAGACAACGTTTGTTCAGTCTTGCTACCCTGGGACTCGTCGGCCCCTGGATGTTTTGACAGTCCAATTATTAAGGAATGATCCTTTGCTCATGGCTTGGATGGAAGGGCCTTCTTCCTCCTCCTCAACAATGACGCAACAGTCCATATCATCATCTTCCAAGAATAGATTCTTCAAGGTTGCCATTGCTTCTTCTTCTTCTTCTGACCCCCATATGATATCGGCCTGCTGAAAGGTCTGATGCAGATGTGGTATCAGCTGTTCCAATGGGTAATAAGGACCGCGCCATGGTGGAGACCAGTTATTGTACTCTTGCCATGTATATTTGTATCCCAGAAGAAAAGTGGTGACATGGCGCTTGAGCCAGGCTCGTACCCACTACAGTTCAGTATGCTTTCAATCTTACTGTCCCACAATTTGTCCTTGTCTATTGCATTGACCCTCTCGATGTGGTGGTAGATTTCTCCACCCAGCCTTCTTATTCCCTCAACCACCAGGATGGTCTGGCGACTCTAGATAGGGTTGCTTCCATCTCCATAAATGATTACTTCCTGGTGGTTCCATTCAAACTTCACTGCCTGATGTAAGGTTGATGCCACAGCCCCAGCGGCATATATCTGTAGTCGTCCCAATAACAGGTTGTAGGATGTCGATACGTCTATCACCTGAAAATCAACCTCAACCATGTAGGCCCTATTTTGCAAACAAAGACTGATTTCACCAATGGTAGACCTCTGAGAACCGTCGAAACCTTTTACATTCATAGACCCTTCTCTGATCTCGTACAACGCTTTGCCCAGTTTCTTGAGCGTTGTCAATGGACAGATGTTGAGGCTGGATCCCCCGTTAATCAGAATCCTGGTAATGAAGTAGTCCTCGCACTGCACAGTGATGTGCAGTGCTTTGTTGTGACTTAACCCTTCAGGTGGCAGTTGGTCCTCGTGAAAGGTGATATTATGAATTTCTAGCACCTGCCCCACCATGTTGGCCATTTCCCCACAGGTAATGTTATTTGGCACATACGCTTCGTTTAGCACTTTCATCAGATAATTCCTGTGTGTTTCTTAGTTTTGTAGCAACGATAGGATGGATATCTGGGCTGGAGTTTTGTTCAGCTGATCGATGACTGAGTATTCTTTGGCCTGCACCTTCCTCCAAAGATCATTTGGGCCTGTCTCAATGATGGGTGGTCTTTTGGAAGCCTGTTTGCTGGATTCTGCCAAATGTTCAGGTGTATAGACCCTGTCGGTCCTTGTAATTCCCTGTGCAACAGTGGTTTCTTCTATATTGACTTTACCTTTCCTTCTTGCCTCAGCTACGTAGTCCCAAGGTACAACATTAGTGTTGAAATGAGGCGTAGTTGCCACTGTCACTGTGATTGGTGCAGCTACCTTCACTTCAAATGGAACATGTGCCTTAGCAGGTGGTATTACTTTGACCTCAAATGACACAAGTGTATATGCGAGTGGTGCCATTTCAAACTTGAATAGGGCTGACCTAGCTACCTCAACATCTCCGGATGGCTGAATCTGGACTATGATAGGATTAAGAGTGACTGCTGGCTTCTTTGTGTCATCACGTTTTATGATCAACCCGATCGACCCCTCTGGGTCCCAATCTTCTTCTATTTCTATCATGTTGATGCTTCCACCCTTGTGGTCTGGGAGCGGATTGTTGCATACATTGGGAGTATCTTCCTTTGCTTGACTAATCTTATTATCAATCAAAGACTGAATCTTATCTTTTAGTGAGGGTCATTCATCAATTGTATGCCACTTCATGTCGGAATGGTATGCACAAGTCTTATTTGGATTGACCTATTGATAGGGATTCTCAGAGGTTACAGCAGGGACATGAGTGACATAACCAGCAGCTTTTAATCTTTCGTACACCTGGTCAATAGGCTCTGCAATGGCAGTATATTGCTTGGATGGCCTTCAGTCAAAATTTGGTCGAGGTCTTTGAAACTTTTGGCGAGCAGGGGGTGGCTGGAAATGAGATGGTTGAGAGTTGTATGCATGATAAACAGGAGTTGGTTGGGTATATCTGGGAGAAGTAGGCTGATAGGTAGGTGGTGGAGACGGCTAATATGTTGGTGGAGGTGCTGACTGATATGTTGGTGGGGGTGTTTGGTATGTGAGTAGAGACGTTCGGTATACCAACGGGGATTTGGGTCCCTGTGCAACCATTACCGTTCCTGTATCTTTCTTCTTGGATATGCCACCAGACCGCAGGGCCTTGTTCGTGGCATGTAGTGCTTCAAAATTGGTAATCATTTCGCTTTTAATTCCTTCTTCAATTCTCTCACCTAATTTGATGATGTCAGAGAATTTGTGGTTTTCAATCACCATCATCCGCTCATAACACAGTGGGTCTTGTGCCCGGACAAAGAATTTGTTCATTTGTTCTTCATTTAGGGCAGGCCTGACCTTAGCTGCTTCAGACCTCCAACGAGTAGCATACTCGCAGAAAGTTTCCATGGGCTTCTTCTTAGGATGCTGAATATAAAATACATTTGGAGCATTCTCCGTATTGAACATGAACCGATCCATGAAGTCTGACGCCATGTTCACCTAATTGGACCACTTCTTAGGGTCTTGGCTGATGTACCAAGACAAGGCATCCCCTGTGAGGCTCCTCATGAATAACTGCATGCGAATCTTTTCATCTCTTCCCACTCCAACCAATTTATCACAATAGGTCCTCATATGGACCCTAGGATCACCTGTTCCGTCGAACATCTCAAACTTAGGAGGTTTGTAACCCTCGGGTAGTTCAACATCGGGTTGTATGCAGAGATCTTCATAGTTCAGCCCCCCAACTCCCTTACTTCCTTCAACACCTTGAACTCGGCATGTCAGCTTCTTGAGTTCTTCACCCAAATTCTTGATAAGCATATCATTCTCACTAGATTCGGGTGTGTAAGAAATAGGTTGGGTGGAGTGAGGTAGAGTCTCCACGTAAATGGGGTTGTTATGATGGCGTGGCGCCTGGGTATAAAGGTGGTCATTTGTGGAGTTTTGTGGTTCAGGGACGATCAGTGGGGTGTTTCTCGGAGTATGGCAAGTGTTGCATTGTGGCAGAATAGTCGGATTTTTCGGTGGAGTTGTTTGGTGATGGGTTGTGAGAGGATTCTGTTTGTTTGGTGTGTTCTGAGGAGGTATGGGGTTTTGGGTGTTTGGATGATTCGCATATGGAATACTGAGTGAGACGGATAGATTTGCCAAATTCCGGACAAGATCAAGCTCCCCTTGGAGCTTCAACAATCTTTACTCAAGTTGCGACATAGCGTTGTTCTGGACCTGAGTACCTTGACTGTCAGCAGCTTCTGTTCGTTCAGATGTCACTGTGTTTTCTTTCCCGATATTGCTCAAATCTTCCATTTTTCCTTTGCCTTTGCTTTTTCCCTTAGGTGGACTAGGAGGAGGAGAAGGCGGAGGGCCCCTGGATGATTCCATAATGCACGAACCAACTTTTGGGGAGGGGAATAATCAAAAGAAAGAAAACAAAAACAAAAACAAAAAGTAGCCAAGTCAGTGAGGATCATGAGAAAATATTGCAGTATTTAAACACATGGTGCAGGAATATAAAGCGTGTCCTAATTTGGGGAGCCTCGTTGTGCCCGAGGTAAGCCTAGAGACAAGTTGATTTGGAGAACTTAGATGCAAAAATGCCTCATTTCATTAATATAAATAGACGATTCCAAAATGACACTAAAACAATAAGCAGAAAATCAAGTCACTAATGGCCATTGGCCTTATTACATTGATAAAAGCAAAAAGGAAAATCTATCCTACTTGATCCCAGACAGACCTTCCCCAGATTCAGCATCCTTGATCCCATTTCCCTCAGCTTTCTGACAGTCTTCGACCCTTTTGATGATTTTACCTTCCAGCTCTACTACGCCTTTTGATAATTTTACCTTCCAGTATTCCAGCTTTTTGTTAGAACGGATGGCCATGTCTTTCCATTCTTCGATCAACCTTTTGTTGGTTTCATGTATCTCACGGTGCTCATTCTGAGACTCGTGGATCCTCGTGCAAAGCCGATTGTACTTGACCTGAGCCTCGACACTCTCATCTATGATTTTGTGGCCTCGGTTGATCCCTGGTCTGACTAACCCATCCAAGTCGTCTTCTAGCCATCCTGTGTAGAAAGGTGCACATCCAGCATGGTACCTGTCTAGTTCAATTGTGTTCTTCTCCATTATGGTTTTACAGTGCCACATGTGTTGGGCTTGGCACTTATAGGGAATATCATTATCTTGGAAATCAGCTCGGAAATGGCTCATCTTGTCGACCCTTGGCACGACTTGCTTTCTGCCTGCTTGTCTCATGACTCGGAGAGGAACGTACGGATATATCCCCCTCAACCCAATTAGCACTGTGTGGTGCTTCTCTGGACCTGATGATGAATTCGTCCATTGGGAACCACTCAAACATCCACTGTACCTGCTCCTCAGTGAGATTATCAAAGAATTCTACCCACTCCTTGGCAGTCTCTGGCTGGACAAACCTGTCAGGAATATATTTCATCCGCTTGGGTTGATGGAAGGCAATGTGATCGTTCCACGCCCTTCGTGGAAGTTCTTGGTGGTATTGGCCTTTTTGGAGATGTTCTAAGAGCCATAATTGTAGTAACATATCGCAGCCCTCGAAGTGCTTAGCTTCTCTTTGACAGCATTCCAGAGCTCGGTAAATGTCTGCTATGATCATTGGGACAATGTTGAGGGCTTGCCCGTCGATCCCCTCCATCCAAGCCTTGGTTACCATTTCTAGCCTAGTGTGGATCCTTTCCTTCTTTGTTGGAAATACTATCAATCCCAGAAAACATGCAATGAATACAAGTACCCTACGGTGGATATGTCCCAAAGATGTAATGGCAAATTCGTCGTGGTAGGTACGGTACGATTTGTTGTGACCGTACCTTTCATATAAGTACTCAAAGGGTATGTATGACTATTTCAAGCACTGTAACTCAACGTTGTTCATTCAAACCCATCATTTTCATAAAGCCCTTGCCTGTGCGGTTTTCAGGTATCAGCAACCCAGGGGTTTCCCAGACTAACCCAGCTAATCCTCATATTTCTTCTAACAGTGGTGTCATCTCAATGTTCCCAAAACGGAATACTGCTCTTTCATTATCCCAAAATAAGGTGTCAGCCTCAATCAACATGTTTTTGGGGTGGATATCTAGGAGAGACGGTAAGTTACCCAGGTATTTCTTGACATGTTTCTTATCACTTGAGGGAAGATCCTCCCACCAGCTCATGAGCATTGGAGGGATGTTGCTGACCATGCCGAATCTATGGACTTCGTGCCTCATATTTGTGTAAGACAAACATAGTTAGGCACTTACCCCCGCCAGACTCGACTATTTATACATTTATGATTAGCATACAAGTATTTATTTCTCCAAATAAATGCACAAAGAGTGATTATGTCTGTTGGGATTATGAAAACCAGGTGGACTTTGGACAAGGCTGTCTTAAAGGGTTATTGTGCGGACAACGCCTTAACTCAACTAGGTTAGACCATGATGCATGTACAGTATAATAGAGTAAGGTTTCTATGGGGTTTTAGACTGGTACCCTTGAGCGGACAACTCAAGAGGGAAGGCACGGAACCATCGACTTCACCACTGATCGACTGGTTTTACCGCAAATAAGCATTTCCTAATTTAGGGGTGATATAAAATAGGAAGAGCGCAACCACTCATCAAGCGTTGCTATAGGATTTGTATTGGGCACGAGTGGAATATGATGTTGAACATGGTTATGCAACAATAAATAAGAAATAAAAGCATGTACTCATGTATTTGCGCGTTATGAAAGTGGTAAATACAATAGTTGTAATTTAAAAAGTGATTACACATTGAAACAAGGAAACATATCAGTTTTGCTTTTGAGAAAGATTAAATACTTGAAAGAAATAAACAATTAATTGTACTTAAAGGGAAAGTGAAAGGGATGCAAATATTAATGAAGTAAAGGTACAAATTCACAAAGCAGTTTGAAGTGGTAAAAGCATAAGATCCCAAGCAGAGTCGCCATGCTGTCGCGCCCCCTTTTTCTCCTCTTCTTTTGGATCGGTCAGGGTTTTGACATTATTAGGACAACTCGCTTCCTTTTGGTAAAGGGGTATATAAAGGAATTTAAGAGTCGCCACCTAACGAATTAAGGTGTGTTAGGGCACCTACTAAGGGATATTTACAACACATATTTGAATAACTGGAGATTGGGTAAGGGCTTGAAATTACTTTAAGAGGAAGGTGTTAGGCACCCTCAAAGTCCACAATTGTGGTTCCCGGGCAAACAAACTTTGTAAATTTTGAGACAAGTATCACATAAGCAATCAAACTTTCCACTTCCGGTCGGATTTCTAAAAAAACCTTCAAATTCCTATCTTTAGCCAAATGACTTCAAAATAACCTACGGACATCCGAATTCACTTCCGATCACGCTCCCAACTCCAGAATCACCATATGAAGCTATTCCCAGACTCGAAATCCCAAACGAACATCAATATCACCGAAATGCGCTTCAAGCAAAACTTAGGAAATTCCTTCAAAAATGCTAACTTCCACAATATACGCCGAAACGCTCACAGATTATCCAAAACCCGATCCGGACATACGCCCAAGTCCAAACGCATCATACGAACCTGCAGGAACCTTCAAATCCAGATTCAAAGGTCGTTTACTCCAAATTCCACTCTTAGTCGATTCTTCCAACTTAAAGCTTCTAAAATGAGAATTTCCTTTCCAATTTGACTCCGAACTTACCGAAATTCAACTCCGACCACACCTATGAGTCATAATACTTGAAACGAAGCTGTTCATGACCTCAAACTGCTGAACAACGCGCTAGAGCTCAAAACGATCGCTCGGGTCGTTACAGGGTGATTGTGGATCGGCTGACAAAATCATCCCATTTCATTCCAGTGTTGACTACATATTCCTCAAAGAGATTGGCTGAGATTTATATCAGGGAGATTGTCGGACTCCACAGTATTCCATTATTTATCATTTTAGACAAAGGTACACAGTTCACTTCACGGTTCTGGAGGGCCGTTCAGTAGGAGTTAGGCACCAGGGTGGAGTTGAGTATAGCCTTTCACCCCCAGACAAACGGGCAGTCCGAGCGCACGATTCAGATTCTTAAGGATATGCTTCGTGCCTGTGTGATGGATTTTGGAGGGTCAGGGGACCGTTACTTTCCACTTGCAGAGTTTGCTTATAATAACAAATACCAGTCCAGCATTCAGATGGGCCGTATGAGGTTTTGTATGGTAGGCAGTGCAGGTCACCAGTGGGATGGTTTGAGTCAGCGATGCCCGATTGTTGGGTAAAGATTTGGTCCAGGATGCCCTGGACAAGGTGAAGGTTATTCAGGAAAGGCTTCGCACAGCTCAGTCCAGGCATAAGAGTTATGCGGACCGGAAGGTTCGTGATTTGGCATTTATGGATGGTGATCGGGTTTTGCTTCGGCTATCGCCTATGAAGGGCGTCATGAGGTTTGCGAAGAAGGGTAAGCTGAGTCCGAGATTTATTGGCCCTTTTGAGGTGTTGCGGTGTGTTGGCGAGGTCGCTTATGAGCTTGCCTTGCCTCCCAGCCTAGCAGGTGTTCATCCGGTATTCCACGTCTCTATGCTCCGGAAGTATCACGGTGACTCGACTCATGTTTTGGATTTCAGTTCAGTCCAGTTGGATAAGGATCTATCATATGTTGAGGAACTTGTAACTATATTGGATAGGCAAGTCAGAAAGCTTAGGTCAAAGGATATCGCATCAGTGAATGTGCAGTGGAGGGGTCATCCGGTCGAGGAGGCGACTTGGGAGACCGAGCAAGATATGCGCAAGCAGTACCCTCATCTTTCCACAACTTCGGGTATGTCTCTATACTCGTTCGAGGACGAACGATTTTCTTAAGAGAAGGAGAATGTAACGACCCGGTCGGTCGTTTTGAGAGTTAGAACCTCGATCCCCTAAAAACTGTTTTTCCCGTGTCTATTTCTGCTTTTGGGACTTGTCGAAACGTTGAGTTGTGAATTTTGGAGAGTTCTTGGACACATAGTCCTTATATGTGAGTTTAAGCTTTAGAAAACGGGTCGTAGTTGGAACTGCGTGAAGACGGATCTGGAATGGAATTATGTCGACTATGTTAGCTCCGTTAGGTGATTTTGGGGTTGGAAGCGTGTTCGGAATGTGTTTTCTAGATGTGTAGTAGATTTAGGCTTGAATTGGTGAAAGTTAGAATTTCGGCGATTTCGGCCGATAGGTTAAATTTTGATATCGGGGTCGGAATGGACTTCCGAGAGTGGCAGTAGGTTCGTAGTGTCATTTTTGACATGTGCGCAAAATTTGAGGTCATTCGGACTAGTTTTGACGTGTTTCGGCATCGATTGTGGAATTTTGAAATTTCATAAGTTCTTAGGCTTGAATCCATGCATAATTGGTGATTTTGATGTTTTGGGATGTGTTTTGAAGGCTCGACTAAGTTTGAATTAAGTATTAGGACTTGTTGGTAAGTTTGGTTGGGGTCCGGGGGGCCTCGGGGATGTTTTGGATGCTCAACGTGTGATTTTGGAACTTGGAACACAGCTGAACCATTGCTGGTTCTGGTGTCTCTCACCTGCAGACAGGGAACCGCAGGTGCGGATGTTGAGTTCGCAGATGCGGAATTTGGTCAGGGGTTGCCCGTGGTCGCAGGTGCGGTCTGGTTCCGTAGGTGCGGGACCGCAGATGCGGCCAATTAACCGCAGGTGCGGCCCCGGACCTGTTAAGCAGTCTGGGTTCCGCAGGTGCGGCACCGCAGGTGCGGCACCGCAGGTGCGGTCCAAGAGTCGCAGATGCGAAATCCTTGGGATGTTTATACAAAAATTCGAGGGATTGAAATTCATATCTCCTCAAACGATTTAGAGCTCGGGTTTTGGCGATTTTCAGTGGGTTTTGAAGAGGAGCTTCATAGGTAACAATTTATAACCTTAATTAACTTGTATATCATTAATCTCTAGCAATTTCCTCAATCAAATCAATTAATTTGGGTGAAAAAAATCATGAAAATGGGATGAAGGTTCCCCAAGTATAAATATGAGGATTTAGGGAGATTTTGATGTCGGATTTCGATGATTCTTGTTCGAGTGAGTTCGTGAGTGAATGGGTGTTCGGAATTTGTAATTTTTATCCATTTCCGAGACCTGGGCCTGGAGGACTTTTTGGGCAATTTTCCAAATTTCGCGTATTAGCTTCGAACTTATTAGCTATTTTGGTTCCTTTAGTATTTACTTTATGCAATCGAATTAAATAGATTTGGGTCACTCGAAGTCGGATTCTCGTGGCAAGAGCGTGGTATTGAGTTGATTAGCGCAGTCGAGGTAAGTGGCTTGCCTAACTCTTTGTTGGGGACTTCCCCTTAGGTTGTTTTGATACCATTCTTGTTATATGAGCGCCGTGTACGTGAGGTGACGAGTGCGTACACGGGCTATTGTTGCTAAAACTTCACTTTTCCTTTCATGGCGTAAATCATTTTATCCCTATTTCATTATTTCATGTACTAACTGTGTAGTTTAGCTTAGGAATAAGCATGCCTACCTGTTTTATTTGAGTTTCCCCTAAATTGCTACTATTTGCACCATGTTTAGGTAGTTTTATCCGTATTTGCCTGTGATTCTTCCTGAAATGTTTAAATAGTCTGTATCCGGTATTCATTTGCATTTCATATTTAAATTAGGACTACGGACGAGATTCTGGGAGCTTTCCCCCTATACTGCATCGCATATTTAAATTGGGACTACAGACGAGATTCCGGGAGCTTTCCCCCTGTACTGCATTGCATATCTGCTACTGTGAGATACGTCGTGCTGAACCGAGGGCTCCCTTTTACTATTTATTTTAGCTTACTATTTCTACTGTTTTGCTTTAGCTTATTATATCTCTCTGTGAAATTTCAAACTGCTTTTATAATAAACATCCAGTAGAGCCTTAACCTGACCTCGTCACTACTTGACTGGGGTTAGGCTTGGCACTTACTGGGTACCAAATGTGGAGTACTCATGCCCTTTCTTGCGCATGTTTTCCATGTGCAGTTCCAGATACCATCACCCAGTATCGTGGCTAGGAGTCGTTCTAGTAGCTGCCAGGAGACCACGAGGTAATTCTGCCGCGTCCGCAGAATCCCACGAGTCCCCTTCTACTCTAGTATAGGCATAGAGGACTTATGTATTTTCTACTAATTTATTGTATAGAGCTACATTTATTACAGAGCTTGTGACTGTCGTGACATTCCAGGTTTTGGGAAGTGAAATTATATATGCCGAGCGGCTGAATTATGTGTCTTCTTCTTCTTTTCTATTTCAATTATTATATTGCTTTTATTTCTCCGCAAGTTTTAGGTTTACCTAGTCGTTGGGACTAGGTGCCACCGCGATACCCAACGGAGGGAAATTTGGGTCGTGAGAGTCAATTCCAAGAGTTGTTAGTCGATAACCCCTCATCTGGAGTCTACTTTAAGCCTTCATGCCGACCCTCATTTCCAACCCTATCCAAAAAACCTTCCAAACAAAGGCCTCCCAATATGCCTTCAAAAATGCCAAGAGAAGCATGCAATGAGCAACGGTTGTCACGTGACATAGAACACTGTCAGTTGCTCACCCAAGAAAGCATGGAATGAGCAACGGTTGTCACACGACATAGAACACTGTCAAGTTGCTCACAAAAGAAAAAAAAAATGAGAGAGTCTTACTAGTGAAAACCCCCACGGGCACTATAAGGAGACCATAAGCAGAGATGAATAAACGAGAGAGACTTGTCGGTGAAAACCCCTCGGGGCACCACTAGTCGATAGTGAGTCGTGAAGCTGATGCAAAGGATTGACATAAACCAGCTTGACTTCAAAGGTCATGGGAATGATAAAAGGAAAGGTTAGATCAGCTTGATAGATCGGCCATTAAGTCCAAAATGCATGTCATGATCATTAAGGCTAGTTATTGGGGGAAAAAACTCTTCCCATGTCCTTCCCGACAAGAGAATTTCTTGTTAATACTTTTTCTTTGCATCATTGTGTCCTTCACTCTGAGTCAGTCCTTCTCAAAACAAGTAAGAAAAGATTTGAAAATTGTCTATCAGCTTTTCAGTTGGACAAAGTAAATTCGGCCAGCACGTTCAGTTGTTACAGTCAACATGCATTGAGGATTCATGCAGAGGCTTCCCCCAAAAGACCCTTGTCAGCCTACTTGGCGCAAACAAAGATAACTGATGATTCTCTCTGATAGACAAATTGCTTAAAAAAATGGAAGTCATTCAAGATATCAGAAAGGTTACCTAAACAAAAATCTCCAGTTGGATAAGGCTGATTAAGCCACTAATACAAATGATATTGGGTGTGAAACAATCAGGGTTGATGCAGAGCAAAAGGCCTATTGAAACCGACTCAAGTTGATTGAGCAAAAGCCAAGATGCTCAGGTCTCAAGGCCACAAATCGACCACCACTTCTAAAACTGACAAAATTTTCTTTGTTTGAAACAGGAACAAAGCAGCGCAAGAAATTGGTTTTAAAAAAAAGAGAAGAGTCGATAAAGGTGTAACGACTCGACCGGTCATTTCGAGAAAATTAACTCTGTTCGGTGGCGTAAGGTCTTGAACATGCGTGCATGGTTAGATTGAGTTACCAGATAATCCGGAGTCGAATTTGGAGCAAATTTCAATTTTTGAAGCTTAAGTGATGGAAGTTGACCGGAGGTTTGACTTTTGTGTAAACGACCTCAGAATGAGTTTTGGTTAATGTCAACAGCTTCGTATGATGATTTTGGACTTAGGCATGCATCCGTAATAGGTTTTGGAGGTTCGTAGGGTAATTTGAGGTAATTTGGCGAAAGTTTGAATATCGGTGATTTTGGCCGATAGGTGAAATTTTGATATCGGGCTCGGAATGGAATTCCGGGAGTGGTTGTAGGTCCGTTGTGTTATTTGTGACTTGTCTGCAAAATTTCACGTAATTCCGGGTTGAATTGATAGATTTCGGCGCGAGTTTTGATATTTGAATATTTGAAAATTTTAAAAGTTTGATTTTTGGTTTGATTCGTCGTGTTGGGGTTGTTTTATGTGATTCGAAACCTCGAGTGAGTATGTGTTAGGTTATATGACTTGTTTTGTGATGATACGGGGTCCCGGGGGCCTCGGGTGTGTTTCGGATGGGCTACGAGCCATTTTCTTCCATCTTTATATTGTTGATGCCTGCTATCTGCTTTTCTCCTTCGCGTTCGCATTCGTGTCCCATCCTCCTCGTTCGCTTAGTGTAATTCCAAAGGAGGGAAAAATCCTTCTATGCGTTCGCGTTGATGCACTCGCGTTCGCATAGTTTTCCCGCATTGTCCTTCGCGTTCGCATCCCACTCCTTCGCGTTCGCATAGTGGAAATAGAGTTAGGGGCTGTTGGTTTTTCTTCTTCACGTTCGCACCAGAGTCTACGCATTCGCGTAGCTTCCGTTCCTCCTTCTCTGCGTCCGCACTCATTCTGTCGCGTTCTCATTAAACAAATTGGGCATACTTCATTTTTCTTCTTCGTGAATGTGGTCCTTCCTTCGCGTTCGCAATTCGTTAGAGGTCTGGGCAGATTATAACTTTTCAAAATCGAGGGTTTCACCATTTTTATCATATTTTGACTTCTAGAGCTCGGTTCTTGGTGATTTTTGATGGGTTTTCCACACAATTCGATTAGGTAAGTGTTCTTCAACTAGAATTAATTATATTCCATGAATTCGTATTTGTTTTTATCATTTAATTTGTGTTTTGAGTTGAGGAAATTGTGGGTTTATGAAAGAAACTTCTAAATTGAAAAATCATGATTTGATGGACCAAATGATATCGAAATTTGATAAAATTTGTATGGTTGAACTCATACTAGAATGGGTATCCGGATTTTGTAAATTTTGTCGGGTTCCGAGGTGCGGGCCCGGGGAACGACTTTTGGGTCGATTTTTATAATTTTGTAAAGATTGAAACTTTATGATTCGGAATAGATCCTTATACGTTTTATGTGTATCTTGAAGTTGTTTTAGTTGATTTTGAGCCGTCTGGATGTCATTTTGCTCGAGAAGTTCACTTTTGAGTACCGAGTTGTCGTCTTTGAGGTAAGTATCTTGCCTAACCTTGTGTGGGGGAATCACCCCTTAGGATTGGGTCTTCTTTGTTGATTGTAGCCCGTGTATGCGAGGTGACGGGTGCGTACACGGACTTATTTGCAAATAGGTTGGCCTTTTATGATTCGTAGGTTCTTATATTACCTGTGCATGGATTGTAATTGTTACATTTGAGTTCGTGATTGCATATTTCATCCTTTCCTGCTTAAATTAGAATTACTAGCTTTTAGATTTCTTCGTAGTCTATTTGATCTTAATTGACTTAACTGGATATTTTACCTCTCCTATCACTATGCTATATTTTCTTGATATACTACTTAACTGCCTAGAATTAGTATTATCTAGCCCTATAATTGTTTAGCCGTAGTTGGAACGTCCATTCGTTGCTGTCAAGCATGCCCGTGAGTCTTACACTGTGAATTATATGATTTTTCCCTTAAGTGCTACTTAGGTTTAGTTGATAATCATCCGTGTTAATGGTATTTCCTTGGTGTTGCCTTTTTACTGAGCATTGTTCAAACTGAGCTTATTCCGTGAGGCTAATTGTTTAAGTGAGATTGGTTATAGATGTTTCCCTTGCCGGGACAATGTGGGTTTCTGTTATTATTCATGTTGTTGATGATATTGTTTCCATTGTTGACTCTCTTGCCGGGACAGGGTGGTTTTTGTTACTATTCATGTTGTTGATGATATTGTTTCCATTGTTGACTCCCTTGCTGGGACAGTGTGGTTTCTGTTGTTGTTTATGTTGTTGGTTTCCCTGTTTGAATGCTATCATTTCATTTGTTTGGGTGAAGAAGAGTGTAAATCACGAAGGGTGATGCCGTGCCATTTCATATGCATTATCATGTGAGGAAAGAGTGTGCTCATACTACACTTCTGCACATTTTTGTGTGCAGATCCAGGTAATTATTGTTAGTAGTTGCGTGGATCATTGACGGAGAGACTCAAGGTAATCTGCTGTTGCGTTCGCAGGCTTCAGAGTCACCTTTTTTTTGTATTTATTATTCATACCCTGTTGTATTCATTCCGAACAGTGGTAATTAAAAAATTTAGAATAAATTCGTAGAGCTTATGACTTGTATTACCGATTTTGGGAACATTGTAATTCTGTCAAGATTTCCATATCGAGACTGCTAGATTTCTTGTATTATTGTTGTTGTTCCTCTAAATGTTAGGTTTACCTAGTCCCTAAGACTAGGTGCCATCACGATACCCAACGGAGGTAAATTTGGGTCGTGACAAAAAGGAAGTTTCTCAAATCTTTGCCTTTATTTGTGTTGATATTGTGCATAAAATCTTGTTATTTATCTTCACATTTTTTCTTCCTAGGGTAATACATCCTAGTCCGATGGATTTTTCTTCCAATAAAAATCTTAGTTTGATGAATTTTTCTCCTAAGATAGAAGACCTAGTCTGATGAACTTTTTCCTATGACAAAAATCATATTCTGATGAATCTTTCTCCTAAGATAACAACAAAAAAAGAAATCTAGTCTGATGAATCTTTCTCCTAGGATAGAAATCTTAGTTTGATGAATCTTTCTCCTAAGATAACAACAAAAAAAGAAATCTAGTCTGATGAATCTTTCTCCTAGGATAGAAATCTTAGTTTGATGAATCTTTCTCCTAAGATAACAAAAAAAAAAAGACCTAGTTTGATGAATTTTCTCCTAGGATCGAAGGCTTAGTCTGGTGAATTTTTCTCCTAAGATAAGAAAACCTAGTCTTATGAATCTTTCCCCTAGGATATAAATTTTGGTCTGATGAATCTTTCTCCTAATATAACAAAACAAAAGACATAGTTTGATGAATTTTCTCCTAGGATCGAAGTCTTAGTCTGATGATTTTTTCTCCTAAGATAAGAAAACCTAGTCTGATGAATCTTTCTCCTAGGATAGAAATCTTGGTCCGATGAATCTTTCTCCTAAGATAATTAAAAAAAAACTAGTCTGATGAATCTTTCTCCTAGGATAGAAATCTTAGTCTGATGAACCTTTCTCCTAAGATAACAAAAAAAATACCTAGTCTGATGAATTTTCTCCTAGGATCGAAGCCTTAGTCTGATGAATTTTTCTCCTAAGATAAGAAAACCTAGTCTGATGAATCTTTCTCCCAGCATAGAAATCTTAGTCTGATGAATCTTTCCTCTAAGATAATAAAAAAAGGAGACCTAGTCTGATGAACTTTCTCCTAGGATCGAAATCTTAGTTCAATGAATCTTTCTCCTAAGATAGAAGACCTAGTCTGATGAACTTTCTCCTAGGATAGAAATCTTAGTCTGATGAATCTTTTTCCTAAGATACCAAAAAAAAGTTTATTTATGTCCTCAGAAAATAAGCATTGGGGTAATTTGTTTAAAAGAATGAATTTCTCAATACCAATATATATATATATATATATATATAAATATATATATATATATATATATATAAATCTTTCCTGGTTCGTTTAGACATAGGGTCTCCACTCCCTAGTCTCCTTTCCAACATAGGGTCTCCACTCCCTAGTTGATACCAACATAGGCTCTCCACTCCCTAGTTGATGCCAGCATAACCTGATGCCAACATAGGGTCTTTATTCCCTAGTTGATGCCAACATAGGGTCTCTACTCCCTAGTTGATGCCAGCACAAGCTGATGCCAACATAGGGTCACCACTCCCTAGTTGATGCCAACATTAGCGTCTCCACTCCCTAGTTGATGCCAGCATAACCTGATTCCAACATAGGGTTACCACTCCCTAGTTGATGTTTTTCCAACATAGGGTCTCCAATCCCTAGTTGATTTTATTTTAAACATATGGTCTCCACTCCCTAGTCTCCTTTTCCAACATAGTGTATCCACTCCCTATTTGATTTGATCTTAAATGCAGGGTAAACCACTCCCTGATATCTTTGCCACCATAGGTATACCATTCCCTGGACACATTTTCCCAACATAAGGTACATCAATCCTTAGTTGATGCATCATTTCGAAAATAAGGAAACACCATCCACACAAAAAAAAATCATCATGTTACTTTCGGGGTACACTATTCACGACCTTTTATTGCTTTCAATAATGAAGTAGTTTAGATTTTTTGCTACAAATAACTCACGAAATTTTCCTAGTGAAAACTGGGGCAAAAAATTTTGTTTGTTTGTTTGTTTTGGTGTCTAAGTAGGTTTTACCTCGAGGCACATGGTTCGAGATGACCCAAAAGAAGAAGTCTCAAATCAAAGTAAAGAAAAAGAAGAAAAAGAAAAGAGTTGAACCCAAAGTACAGAAGAAGAAAAGATGTGGATTGCTCAAGACAAATTGAAGTCAGAAGTTATGAATGTCCCTTCTTGATCCAAAAAAGCTGAAGAAGATTGAACCAACACCTACAACTAACAAGCATCAAGATTCAGATTGGAGTTTGTATAAAGAAGCAGCCAAGACTCAAGTTCAAGCTTCAGAAGACTCATAGATAGGAATCTTGCAACTCGTAGTTGATAGGTTTAGTTTAGTCTTTTTCATTTTGATTTTGGTGTAATAAGGAGCTCAGCAAGCAGTAAGCAGCAGCAAGAGCAGTGAAATCACAGCTTCCCGATAGTCCCAACTACCAAAACATCTAGAACTACACTGACCTGATTTCTTTATAGCCAAGGATATGTAGGCAACCTCCGAACCAAGGTTCGTTCAAATCTTTTTCAAAATGCTTCCAAATGGAGTACCAAACGGGAAAAAATTGCTCGTAATTTCTCACTTTATCTTTTTCCGAAAACTCTTCATGTTCTCAAGCAAAGAGGGGCAACTGTGAGCACCCAATTTTTACCCCGCATGGAAATTACTCCTAAAAATAATCCAAAAATTATTTTTATGAATTTTAGGAGTTTTTCTTTATTTAGTTGCATTTCATGCATGTTTAATACTTTAAAATTATAGAAAAAATCCTAAAAATTGTCACATTTTTATTTCATGGCATCTTAGGTTTAATTTGCATCTTTAGGAATTAATCACTCTTTAATTGATAAATTAATATATAAAAAGTCACAAAAATAATCATTAGCATTAATCAATTGGTATAATTAATTAGTTAAAATGCTAATTAGTCTTTATGCAAAATAAATTCAATTAGTAGTAGGGTAGCTGTTTTTGAAAGAACAATTTGACCTTTTATTTCAAATTGACCAAATTTTAAGGCCCAAAATCCCAGGCCCGACCAAATACCCCCTCTTTAAAAACTCCACTTTCCTAAAATCTAGACCTAGACCTAATTAGATAAAAAAAATAGAATTAAAAAAAAGGACGTCCACCCCGATCCTCCTCGTTCCGTCTTCTTCTCCGGCGAAGAGCCTCAACCACCTCCTATAGAAAATCAGACCAGACCTACACCTAACTGATAATAAAAAAACCTCTCCTTTAGAAAACGGCGCAACAGTTACCCACAAAAAAAAAAAAGAAATGTCGCAACGACGCCATGATTATACCTCAATAGTTGAAGCCATGACTTGGATCGATCAGAAAGTGAATTTCATGGGCGTCGTCCTCGAAACAAGCTTTCCAAGGAAGACCTAAGGCACTGATTACTTTTGTTTTGTTAAAATCATTGACAGTCATACCAAAGTCGTGGGCTTTCTGTTAATATTTTCACTAAGACAATAGAGAAGTTGCCTCTATTGCGATTATCAATCCTGTAAATTGATGTTGGGATCGTTTTGAGCTTCATCCGGATCTGTATTGGCCTCGATTTGGTTCATCACACTTATCTCATTGTGTAATTAGGTAAGTTTAAAACCCCTTTGTATTATGTTTTTATTTTCGTTGGTTCCTTGATTAATTCATGTTAATTTTGGTTCATGACCTGGAATTCCGCTGTTGTAGTATGCCATCACCCTCTTAAACTTAAAAAAAGAAAGTATTTTCTTGGTTTTGTGAGAGTATCCAGAACATATATGTATCCAGCAATGATTTTAACTTGCATGTTCTTTACATGGATGTCACATTATTTTAGGATTTTGCTAGGAAATTAAAAAAAAAGGAGTGGTTATGTTTATGTTTTTATAGCTGAATGATGTATGCCTTTTATTGTTTATCGGTTGCTTGTGTCTGTAGTTGCCAAGAAAATCTGAGTATGTCTTGTGGAGGATCTGCGTTTTTCATGTAGTAATTCGGTTTTCAAAGGCTTCTAATGATGTTGTTGTGGATGAATGCTCCACCAATGTTTTCAATTTCCCTAGCAAATTATAGTAGCTTCCATAACCAAATAGATTACATACATTTTGGACCTCTTCACACTTAATCTCAATTTTAGGACAACAGTATCACAAACATCGTAGCTTGATTAAAGCGCGATTAATAATACATTTAGTAACTATGGGTACGGCTCCCGTGGCATAGTCGTGATACATAATCTACACTCGGGTTTGCAACTCATGTTGCCCGACCACAACTTCAAACTATAATAAAAATTAACATATTGTAAATTGCGGGTGCATTTCATGTGGCGTGTTTACAATGTGTCCAAAATGACAAGTGCACGTCATTGTGACTTTTTTCAAAATAATCCATATTACAAGCGGATAAAAAGTAATAAGGATAAAATGTACAATAGGTTTTAAAATATGTAAATAATAAGATAATTAGGCCAAATGTCAATAGTTAAGCGACCGTGCTAGAACCATGGAATCCGGGAGTGCCTAACACCTTCTCCCGGGTTAACAGAATTCCTTACCCGAATTTCTGGTTCGCAGACATTTTAAAAAGAGTCAAAAATTTCCTCGTTGGGATTTCGATAAATAAAAGGTGTCCCGGAACACCATATAAAATCTGGGTGTCGACTCTGAAACTATCAAATAAATCCCAAATTCGAATAATATCACTTTAATTGGAAAAACTCCTTTATCCACCCTTATCGGAGGAAAAAGGAGGTGTGACAAGCACCAGAATAATGAATCTACCACGACTACGAAACTACCCCTATCCAAACACAGAATTAAAATGAATAGATGAAACCTTAAGCTTAAAATACGAGTAGAAATATAGAAAAAGCAATCAATCCAATCAAAACTGCCGGCAAGGCAACAGTAAATAGATGTGCGCAAATACAATTCAAGAAAGATAGAACCTGGATCACAATCGGGTATGTCCGGACGCGCTTCCAAATCCGCTAAATACTGCTGCTCCCGAACCCGTGAGTAGGAAAGTTTCGGCGATTTTTCTATTTCACCGAAATTACACCGCAAATAAAAATAGAGTACTGTCACAGCTGCTCGATCCGGAAAAAATCAGAAACACCGATCTACAGCTTGCCGAACGGAAAAGTTACCTTTACTTTATTAGATGATTTATTTAAAAAAACTTTCGTTGTAGTTTTCGTCCGGGGAGATTCCGATGAAGCGAATTCAAAGATGACCGAAAATTTTTACCGATGAAACTTTATATTTTCCGGTGCTCAAATTTTGTGTTCCTTCAAAAGTAAAGGAAAAATATCCAAGTATCTTTACTTTATGAGATGATTTATTTAAAAAATTTGTTGTAGTTTTTGTCCGTGGAGAATCCGATGAAGCGAATTCAAAGATGGCCGGAAATTTTTATTGGTGAAACTTTATATTTTCCGGTGCTGAAATTTTGTGTTCCTTCAAAAGAAAAGGAAAAAGATCCAAGGAGACACTTTACTTTCTCTTTTAGACAGGTAAAAGCTTGAACAGGAAAAATGAAATCTTGGCTCAGCTATTGAAAATCACCAAGCAAAAAATAGAGTAAAAACGGAGCAAAAGTTAAAAGTGGCAAGAACTCACCAAATAGAAGAATAACAACAAATTCCTTTAAGGGTTATTGAAATCAACAAAACCCCAAAACAAAGCACTAACCAATCAATAGAAAGTCAATTTCTTTAGTGAGAAATCTTTGCTAAGATAAGTTCAAGACTGTTTTTTTAATTTGCTGCTGAAGGAGGAAAGAGAGAGGAAATAAGGAATTCGAAGTATTTAAAATCATCAAAATAATTCTCCTTTGTAAATCAATTCACGAATATGAACTTCTCTTTATGTTTCGTTATCAAACACATTGAGTTACTGGATCATGCCAAAATGAATGGAAGGTTTAGCCTTAACATACCTTAACCTTGTAGAGTCCTTAATAGCTTCCAAGCAACTCTTCAAACAACTCAACTTAGTCTACGATAACATAAGGAGATTCAGAATCAGTACTGAATAAAGACAAAGTCTGTAACGTAAGCTAGTAACTCGTTTTATATAAATTTAGGCTGCATCTTCCTTGTAACAAGGGACTCCTCCAATATCATTTACCAACAACAACAACCAGAGAAATACAATAAGAACAACATCAACAATAAGGTACAAAATATTTCATTAACAAGTCGTCATCATATCACGACGAGCAGAAAGCTCGGATTGAATCCCTTCAGCACCCTTCAACCCCATTATCATCCCTTGTAGTCTTCTTACATTAACTTAACAGCATCATTAACATGATAATAAAGTCATTCATCAATGATTCCATCCTTATATCATATATTTATAACCAAGGAATCAATCCACAACTCCAACTATTTTCAATTAGCAACTTTATTCACTAGTTCATGCCTAGTACATCAATTTAAATTAATCAACATCAAGATAATCTTAAGAACATGCAAGAACACAATAAAAATACCTCATAAAGTAGCTTCAAGTAAAAATTTGTCACGATCCGAAATTCCCACCGTTGGTACCGTGATGGCGCCTTACATCACACTTGCTAGGCAAACAAACGTTAGAGGTTATTTAGCCAATTCCTTTATATTTTTAGTGATTATCAGTAACAAGCAAAAGTAAAGACAAAATAATGTGAAGCTATATAGATAACAACTTTAAATACAAGCTATCTCTACCCATAATCCGGTGTCACGATTCACGAACACACTAAGATTTACTACAATCATTTGTTCAAAAGAAAATATAATTGTTTGGGAAGTAAAGTAAAAACAGTAAGTATAAGAATATAGAAGGGGACGCCAGGGCCTGCGGACACCAGCAGGGCTACCTTGGGTCTCCTAGTTGTATAATCTGCAGCCAACCTCTCGATCAGCCACTACCTGCTCCAAAATCTGCACAGGAAGTGCAGAGTGCATTATCAGTACAACCGACCACATGTACTGGTAAGTGCCGAGCCTAACCCCGACGAAGGAGTGACGAGGCTATGGCGGGACACACACAATACAAGATGCATACAGTGAATAATAAGACAAAAAAGAAAGTATAATAAAGTAAAAACAGTGACTTGTAGGGAATAAATAAAGTGCCCAACGTACATCATTAGTGCCTAGCTATTACCAATCCTTAAATGCAATTCAATACTACCGTAAAGCTAACACAGTCAAATAAAGAACATAAACATATAAATTGTTCCCGCGTGCAACTCGATCCCACCGTACGTAGCACAATCCTCCCTTATTTCTTCTTAATATCATAAACAACAGAATATAGATAAAATGTTGCGGCGTGCAACCCAATCCCACCATATCATAATGATCACAATCACAGTTCACCCTTATCTAACCACATTCCACCATTAATACACATGTTGCGGCGTGCAACAAGATCCCACCGTACAATATCCATTCACCCTTATTCCTCCTCAATATATCACCCTTATTCCACTTGTTGCGGTGTGCAACTCAATCCCATCATATCATATCAATTGCACAAGAAATACAGAAGTTCCATAAATTAACACAAGACCCTTCTCAATACGTAAACTTCAGAATAAGGCAAATGGAAATCTTATACTCACTAAAACTCTACACAAGTAATACTACTCAGCGAGACCAATCCGGAATGTCACTAACACACAAATAAAAACATCGTAAGCAAGTAATAGGGGATAAGGAAACTATAAGGTGACAATTATCTTCAATAAGGAGAAACAATATCTAACAAGTAGCAATTAGGCATGGAATTACAAGTAGGCATGTAACAATTGAAGCGAGGAAAGAAATAATACAATAAGAACATGAAGGAAACAAGCAAGGAAAATATATTGGCGGCGCATAAGTACTCGTCACCTCACATATATGTCACTCACATTATTTTTATATAACAATAAGGAAAGGATTCCTAATCCCTCAAGTAAAAGTTAGACATAACACTTACCTCGATCTACATGCCACTCACTGCTCAATTACCGCTTTTCGTCTAGATTACACCTCCAAACCACTCGTATCTAGAAATAATTAACTTAATAACATCAAATATTGCTAAAGAAATCATTTACAATACATAGATTTAGGTTTCCCAAACTTTCCCCCAAAAAGTAAAAAATGACCTCGGGCACGCTTGGTCAAAACTCGAGGTTCGGACCAAAACTCATTCACCCATTCAACCCCCAGCCCGAATATGCAATTAGTTATGAAATCCGACCCCAAATTGAGGTCTAAATCCCAATTTTCCAAAAATCCCTAATTCTACCCAAACCCCTAATTTCTACCATGGGAGTCCTAGATTTCAGGTTGAAAATTCATGGAATGTATTGGGTAGTTGAAAGAAGGTAGGTTAGAATAACTTACCAAAACTTTGGGGAAGAAACTTTTCTGGGAGAATCGCCTCTATGTCTCTTTGTTTTGTAAATTTGAACGAAATGGCCAATTCCTATTTTCTGGTCTGTTTTAAGTCACAGGCGTCAGGCCTTCTTCGCGTTCGCGAAGGGCCTGCCGCGTTCACGATAAGCAACAACTCAAGTCGCTTACGCATTTGCGAGATACTATTCGCATTCACGAAGGCTTATGCCCACCATCCTACGCGTTCGCGAGCCATGAGCCGCGTTCGCGAAGAGTATAGGGTACTTCCCCTCCCCCAAGTCCCATGCCTACGCGTTCGCGAGAGGCTGGACGCATTCACGAAGGGTAATGCCCCCCGATGCTTCGAGCTCGCGACCTAGCCTTTGCGTTCGCGAAGAAGAGTTTCCACCCAACTCTAGTTTACTCTCCGCGTTCGGGAGAGTGCCTTCGCGACACGAAGAAGAAGACACCAGATGACAGTTGAAGCACCAAAACAAGATTTCTAAGTTTAAAACTTCCCGTAGCTTATCCGAAACTCACCTGAGCCCTCGGTGCTCCAAATCATAAGTGCACACAAGTCTAAATACACCATAAAAACTTGTTCGCGCGATCAAATCGCCAAAATAACTCCTAAAACTACAAATTTAGCACCAAATCGACTGAAATTTTCAAGAAAGCTTTAGAATTTCTATTTTCTCAACCGAACGTCCGAATCACGTCAAACTAATTATGTTTCTTACCAAATTTCACAGACAAGTCATAAATATTACATTGGACTTGTACCGGGCTCGGGAACCAAAATACGGGCCCAGTATCAATAATGCCAAACATCAATAGATTCTTAAAACCATTTAATTTTCAACAAAAAATCATATCTCGAGCTAGGGACCTCGGAATTCGACTCCGAGCATATGCCCAGGTCCCATATATCAATACGGACCCACCGGGACCATCAAAATACAAGTTCGGGTCCGTTTACTCAAAATGTTGACCGAAGTCCACTAAAATCAACTTTAAAGGCAAAATTGTTGTTTTGATCAGTTTATAGCATATAAGCCTTCCGGGTCAATTACCCGGACTATGCACGCAAGTCGAGAAATGCTAAAATGACTTACTTAAGGATTTGAAACACATAATTTAGTTCTAAAACTTGAGATGACATATTGGTTCATCACATTCTCCACCTCTAAAACAATAGTTCGTCCTCGAACGGACATAGAAAAGTACCTGGACTGGTGAATAGGTGGGGATATCTACTCCGCATGTCCGACTCGGACTCCCAAGTAGCTGCCTCAGTGGACTAACCTCTCTACTGCACTCGAACTGAAGGATAACTCTTTGATCTCAACTAATGAACTTGTCGGGATAGAATAGCCACCAACTCCTCCTCATTAGTCAAATCCTTGTTCAACTGGATAGAGCTGAAATCTATCACGTGGGACGGGTCACCATGATACTTCCGGAGCATGGACACATGGAACACTTGATGAACTGCTGATAACAACGGAGGCAATGCAAGCCTATAAGCCACCTCCCCCACTCTCTCGATAATCTCCAAAAGGTCGATATATCTAGGGCCTAACTTGCCCTTCTTTCCAAACCTCATGATACCCTTCATGGGTGACACCCAAAGCAACACTCTTTCCCCGACCATGAACACCATATCACGAACTCTTCGGTCGGCACAACTCTTTTTCTTGTACCGAGTTGTGCGAATTCGATCCTGTATAACCTTGACCTTGTCAAAGGCCTCCTACACTAGATCTATACCCAATAATCGAGCCTCTCCCGGCTCAAACAATCCAACTGGCGACCGGCACCGTCTACCATATAATGCCTCATAGGGAGCCATCTGAATGCTCGACTGGTAGCTGTTGTTGTAGGTGAACTCTGCAAGGGTCAAGAATTGATCCCACGATCCTCCGAAGTCTATAACACAAGTACGGAGCATATCCTCCAAGATCTGAATAGTACGCTAGGACTGCTCGTCTATTTAAGGATGGAATGATGCGCTCAACTCAACCCGCGTACCCAACTCACGTTGTACTGACCTTCAGATGTACAAGGTGAACTGCGTTACTGATCAGAAATGATAGACACAGATACACCGTGAAGGCGGATGATCTCACGAATATAAATCTCTGCCAACCACTCCAAATAATAGGTAACTGCCACAGGAATGAAGTCCGTGGGAGTCCAATAATAAATTCCATAGTGAGTCTCTATCCGCTGAAGCAAACCATCGGGTCTCTGACGCTCATACTTTACTTTTTGACAATTCAGGCACCGAGCTACATAAGCAACTATATCCTTCTTCATCCTCCTCCACCAATAATGTTGCCGCAAGTCCTGGTACATCTTGGTGGCTCCCTGGTGAATAGAATACCGAGAAATGTGAGCCTCCTCAAGAATCAACTCACGAAGCCCATCAACATTATGCATACACACGCGACCCTGCATCCTCAAAACCCTGTCATCTCCAACAGTAACTTGCTTGGCACCACCGTGTCGTACTATGTCCCTAAGGACTAACAAATGAGGGTCATCATACTACCGATGTTTGATACACTCAAATAAGGAAGACCGAGTGATTGTGCAAGCTAGAACACAACTGGGCTTTGAAATATCCAACCTCACAAACTGGTTGGCCAAAGTCTGAACATCTGATGCTAGCGGCCTCTCACCAACTTGAATGAACGCAAGGCTGCCCATACTCGCTGTTGCCACCATATTGGCCTTCCTAGGATGGTACAAGATGGTGATATCATAGTCTTTCAATAGCTCCAACCACCTCATCTGCCTCAAATTGAGATCCTTTTTCTTGAACAAATACTGAAGGTTGCGATGATCTGTGAAAACCTCACACAACTAACCATAAAGATAGTGCCTCCAAATCTTTAGCGTATGAACAATGGATGCCAACTCTAAACCATGGTCAGGGTACTTCTTCTCATGAACCTTCAACTGCCGAGACGCTTATACAATCACCCTGCCCTCCTACATCAATACTGCTCCGAGCCCAACATGGGAAGCATCATAATATACCGTGTAAGATCCTAAACCTGATGGTAACACCAACATTGGTGCTATAGTCAAAGCTGACTTGAGCTTCTAAAAGCTCGCCTCACACTCGTCTGACCATCTAAACGGGGCACCCTTTTGGGTCAACCTCGTCAATGGGGCTGCTATAGACGTAAACCCCTCCACAAACCGATGGTAATAACCTCCCAAACCCAAGAAGCTCCTAATCTCCCTGGATGAAGTGAGTCTAGGCCAGTTCTAGACTGCATCAATCTTCTTATAATCCACCTGAATGCCCTCTGTTAATACAACGTGACCCAAGAAAGCGACTGAATCCAACCAAAGCCCGCACTTCAAAAATTTAGAATACAACTGGATGTCCCTCAGAGTCTAGGGCACTATCCTAAGGTGCTTCTCATGCTTCTCTCGATTGCGGGAGTATATCAATATGTCATTAATAAACACAATCACAAAGGAGTCCAAATAAGGCTTGAACACTCGGTTCATCAAGTCCGTAAATGTTGTTAGGGCATTGGTCAACCCAACGGACATCACCAGAAACTCATAGTTTTCATACCGCATCCGAAAAGCTGTTTTAGGGACATCGGATGCCCTAATCTTCAACTGATGGTAGCCAGATCTCAAATCAATCTTCGAAAACACCTTGTCACCTTGAAGCTGACTAGAATCTTACTCGGACGACCATGAACGTCCTGAGAATGGCATAAAAACCCATGGGAGGTGAGTGAACCACCTTCTGGTTCCTTTGAGGACCTCAAGGCACCAATACCCGACGTAGGAAGGAGAGTCATGGGACTGGGGGGTGGTGAGACCACCATAGTCACCGGCAAGTCGATGGCCGGTGAGAACCATTAGGTTCTAGAAGAGAGCATTGAGAGGGGTGAGAGAGATGAGAGATGTAACGGCGGAGAGAATGCGAGGGGAAATGAGAGGGGGGAGGGTAGTCTTTAGGGTTAAATTAGGAATGGGGAGATCTGGACCGTTGATCAAAATTGATCAACAGCTAGGATTAAATCAGGTATTGGGTCGGGTGGATAAGGTATTGGGCCTAGCGTATTTGGGCCGTTTTTAATTGGGTTGAGGTCAGATGTAATTAGGCTATAATTGAAATGAAAGTGGCTATTTGTTAAATACCCAATTAAATTAAATAAAATAATTTATAAAATAGCTAATAATTGTACAAAATGAATTTCGTGCATAGAAAATAGATAAAAAATTTACTTAGTATTTTAAAATACAAAATAATTAATTCCTGGATAAAATCGTATGATTGGGCTATAATTACAAAGTTATTTCAATTATAGTCAAAAGGTGCCAATTTGGATAATTATGAAATAATTTGGTCTTAA
Organism: Nicotiana undulata; assembly: GCA_005239495.1. NCBI lineage: Eukaryota > Viridiplantae > Streptophyta > Magnoliopsida > Solanales > Solanaceae > Nicotiana > Nicotiana undulata. The sequence continues at coordinate 57,307 of ML289112.1, forward strand.
TAGGACGAAAAATAATTAATGAAATAAAGAAATGCTTTTGAAAGCATTTGTAATGCAATTATATAATTATTTATGGGAAATAAAATGTTGGGTAAATTAATAAAAATATAGAAAAATTATGGAAAAATATCAATTGCTATTGATTCATGATTTTGAAGCTATATATGCAGTTTTAAAATATGTTGAGAAAAAATTGGGTATCAACACCTTTTGTGTACCTCGAAAACAGTTTAAATAATTAAATATGATTTGTGGTTCTAAAAATATGTGATTTACTCCAATACTAGTAAATAAGCAAGAAATATTAAGTGTAAGTAAGAAGAAATGATAAGCAAACCAGTGTTGTCAAAGGAATGGAGGCCTCGAGCTCGATAGCCTCGGGGTCTCGATGTTAGTTAATAGCAATAAAGTATGAACAATAAATGAAGAACAATAAAGTTGAAGAACAATCTTGAGCACAATAAACGAGAAAAGCAGAGTAGAATGTTCTATTGTAGTGAAAAATGATTTCATTTACAAATGATTGGAGTCCGCTTTATATAGGAGGGGGAAACACCTTTCTATTTACAGTAAAAGATACTATTGGTACAGATGTATAACCGCCTAGTACGGATTTGTACGAACCAATCCTGAGATTTACACCTTGACCTATATGCCCTTGAGAAATTCCCGCTTTTTCTTGAGTGTCACCGAAACTGTATTGCCTCGAGGTAGGCCGTGTCGGGCCTTCGACGTGCTCTCTCAAGGTATGCATTCTGATATCAGACTCGAACCTTACTTTGAGTCCCCCGAGCTCGGGCTCAAAACTCAATAGAGACTTCGAAATCGAACTCCTTTGATCTCGGCCGTATACAGCTAGTCCCCGCATTTCTTAATGGAATGATAATAAACGATTTGAATTCCCCAAGTCCTTGATGATAATATTATTTCTGTGATGTAGGCGTTGAAATGACCAAAACGTTACATCGGTTCCCTTCCCCCAAAGCATTGAGTGCACGTCAGAGAGGTCGGCCATAAGTATCAATGAACAGTCGTCGCTTTCTTATATATACTCAATTTCGTTTCTTATTAGGAACTTTACCACTTTGCAACACCTACTCTCCTCTATAAGCTTCCCTTTAACCACCAGCTCCTCCGTCGTATTAGCTCAAAACCTCGCCGGTTTATTCATCTCTTCCTTCTTTTTCTAAAGAAACTATGGCCAAAACTTCCAAATCCGTTCCTCAGAAAGAATAAACCTCCAATTCTACTTCCCGTCCGGCCGGTGGTAAACCGCCGGCGCTTAATGAGATCGTACCGAGCAATTTTTCTTTGAAGAAGGACTTTACAATAGAGAACCATCCCATTGTCCCCGGTCGTCGGGAACACGCACCGAGGTACATAAGATAGATCGAGGAAAGACACCTCGAAGCTGTGAGGAGAGAGTGTAAATGGGGAAAGGAGGTTATTCTGCAAATACCCTCTCACGAAGAGGATATCACGACCTACGTAGAGGGGTTCCTGAGCGTGTACACATACCCCTTTACACCGGGTCCCCTCGACCCGCTCGTGCTCGAATTCTGCCAAAGGTATCAAGTTACCCCGGGCCAGATTCATTCATCCTTCTGGAGGATCATATTAATGATGAGGTTCTTCGCCGAAAATGCCGGGATCGAGTTCACCCTCGGCCACCTCATCCGATTATATCGACCTCAACATTTTCGAGGTTTGATCAAACTCCAACGCCGATCTAACAAGTCCTTCTTCGCCAGTAACGACGAAGTCAGGGATCAATTTTGAATGAGCCGGTTCATTCGGATGAGGACCATCTACGTTATTCCCAAGGAGTTCTTGTCGTTCCCCGAGAAATGGAACTTCGAACGTGAGTAAAATGCTTTGCTTTATTTCTTTTTCATAATTTTTGCTGAACTTCGCATAATTGTTCCATTTCCTCTCCCACAGCGGTCCCATGGATGCCTAATGCGGTCCTCGACCTCAAGGACTGGGATCGCAAACTGGCCGCTACCTCAACATACGACAAACGCAAGTAAAAGTATTTGTCGAAGGGCAAGTGGGAAGCGAAACACCACGGTGCGTGTAATAATATTTCTTTCCTTAATAAAAATACATTTATTCATGTGACCTAATTCCAATGTCGCATGTATTGGCAAGTTCTCCGAGATGAGGCCGCCCCCTCTCAGAGAGGAAGAAGGATATTTGACTCCCAAGCCAAATAAGGACAATGAGAGAACAAGGTCCTCGACGAGCGAGGACACCCAAAGCAAAGTATAGCCAGCTCGGGGACACAAGAGAATGTTGTCATCAACGAGGATTTTTACTTTGTCCACCGGTCCATGGACGATGATGACGACGGGGTGGAGGGTTCGACGTTGATGACTCGGACCAAAAAAATTATTAAGCCTGCTAAAAACGAGACCCCAAGCCTCGAAGAAGGAACTTCACATGAAAAAGGGGATGGAGGTCCTGTATCACCCGAGGTGGTGACTGCTTCCCAAACGTCAGGAAATATTGTAAAGGGAACGAGCTTCGAAGCTCCTTTGCCTAAACAGAGTGCCTCGGGTGATCTCCCCGAGGTCGTGAGATCAGGTCATTCCCCGTCTTTTCCAACCTTCTCCGAGGATACCATCAAGGACGCTTGGAACCTGAAGACGCTCGAGCTAGGCAGAGTCTCGAGTGAAAATGACCCCTTCCAGGATTGCATTACTGGGGTCGATGAGGCCGAACTAGCAGATGATTCAATTTTTGAGGGGGCCCATCGCCTTTGCTCCAGTGTAAGTTTTTAGTGGCACTACAATTTCTCCAACGTCATACTTTCTTCTTTTCTCTAATCGATCTTTCCTTTCTGTTGGCCTTTGACAAATTTAAGACTAAATTGTGCCACTGCGACACCGAATTGCGTAGATCCTGGAATGAGGAGAAATCCCTCAGGCTTCTTTGTGACAAGAAGGAAAAGGAATTGAGGCATCTCTGATTGGAACTGACCAAAGATCATGAATACAAGGATAAGGTAGAGAAACAGGTAACCTTTGTTCTGAAAAAATATGGAATCCCTCTCCCATCTTCGGAGGCTAACACTTCAATGTCTCAGTTGCAGCAAAAGGTAGAAATGCTGGAACGCCTTCGGAGTGAGGTCGACAAAGTCAATTCTTAGTGGAATGAATGGAAGGCACAGATGGACATCGTGGCCAAGAAAGATGCACTGGCAAAAGTATCCTCCCTTGAAATCCAACTTCGTAATGATCAAGAGAGCAACTCGGTTCAGGAGGGTAGGATGGCCGAGTTCGAGGCTGGTCTTGTGAAAACAAGGCTGAAGTTGTGGAAGCCCGAGCCGAAGCCACAAAAATACAAGCCAAGGCCGATAAGACGGTAGCCATCTATTTGATGGATGTTGCTGATGCTCAGATGGAATTTAGGGGGGCCTCCGACCGGGAGAAAAGAAGCAACGATTATGTCCGATGCCAAACCCGGAGGGAGACCCTCGAAGAGATCCATGCTAAGGGCTTCGATCTCTCCGAGGAGATAGATCAAGCCAAGGTAGACGAGGTTGATGCCGAATTCATCCTTTCCTCTGATGATGAATTGATGTTGAAGATGATGAAGAGGAGGCTGATGAGGAGGCTTCCGGGGAAGAGGATGGTCCCGAGGGGGTTGATGGAGACGAATTCCCCGAGGGGGAATACTCTCGAAGATCAGGCTGCCGAATGTCAAGCTCTCAAAGATATAGTCCCTGCGGGTGCTGCCTCCGAGCAGGCGACCCCAACAATAGACTAGGCCTCCTTTAATTTATTTACTTTGTGTAAGGTCTCCATATGGGAGTTTTGTAAACATACTTTTGTACCATCATCTGAATAAAAGAATATTTTGTTTCATCTTTGTGTTGTATTAATTTCCGTCTTGCCTTTGCCTTTGAAATGAGATTTGGTGTTGTTGACTATCATTCCGATGTATTGGACTTAGAATATAATACCCTTTGGTTTCATGTTCGAGCAACTACCGATAATAGGTGACAACTTAGGGTCCGATCTTCGAGCTAAGCTTTAGCTCGGGACTTTCGAGTCCGAACTGGAAAAGGTCTCGAGCATGGTGTGCTTCGGCCTTTAAAAATTATTTAAGTATTGGCCCTTAGGCTTTAAAACATTGGCCCTTAGGCTCTTTAGGTTGTCCCTTATGATCTTTAGATTGGCCCTTAGGCTCTTACATATCGGCCCTTAGGCTCTTTTTAGATTGGGTCAATTCGACCTCTAAAATGGCTACAATTTTCCCTCTTTCTGGCTAAAGACTTAGTGAAAATTTCGTTATGCCTTGGCATGTTTTTATATTCGTTCGATTGTTTGACGGTTCGACTGTTTGGGATCTCGTTTGTAAGTTTATTTGCAACGATAATCGAGTACCTATTGAGGTTTTCTCGAAGGCTGATATTTTCGAAGCTTTCATATTATTCGGGGGCTGATTTTATCAAAGCCTCTTTTGCTTTTACTGAGGGTAGCCTGATTTAATAGATTTTTTTTGAAGTATTTGAAGGCATTTAGTTTTATGGCGGAAGTCGGGCGTCTTCGATCCGCGTTATTTCGGTCGTAGCCTTTTCATATGACCGTAGTATTTTATATGGCCGTAGCCTGTAGTTCCCGAGTGAGATGGCCTTGGCCTTAATATCGAGGGGATGCCTTTTTGAGGTCTTATAGGTTCAAGTATGACTCATTGAGGTCTTATAAGTTTGAGTGTGCCTCATTGAGGTCTTATAAGTTCGAGTGTTTGATGACTCGACGTGTTGACTGTCGATGAAAGTCCCCGAGTATTCGCGTGTATTTGGCCCTTAAGCCGTTAAATGTGAAAATCATAGACTTCTTTGAGGCACAAAATGTTTTGATATAACAAGAATGCTTCTTTGAGTAGTTGATACATGCGTACATGTTTTTTCCATCGGGGACTCGACTATTCTACATGGACACGGTTCATTTGAACGTTTGGCCCATTACAACATTCTCCTATCGAGGCCCTCCTTGGCATGACTTGTTTTCTTTGAAAATGTAACCTCCGAGGGTGATTCCCCCCAATATTCGAGGTTGATTGAAAAGAAGCCTTGATACTTTTTGAGTTTTCCTTAGGTAGCATATAGGTGTTGCCTTGTTAAAAACCTTGCCGGTAAAACCCATTTGGGATAAAACCTGATATAAGAGAAAACGAGTGCAACGCATGCTTTAAAACCCAATGTCTTCGAGTCGAAGGGTGATTTGATATCCCCAATAGAACACTTGTAAGGAGTTAGTATAAAATATAAATGAAAAGGGGAGAAGGTCATACCTCATAATTAATAGTGTTTGAGCAATGATATGTTCCAATTGTTTGGTAGTTGCTCACCTTCCATCGTGCCGAGTTTAGGATCCTTTGCCCACGACTCCGAGGACATGGTACGGTCCCTCCCAGTTAGGTCCAATATTCCCTTCATTTGGGTTTCGAGTATTGAGGGTGACTTTCCTTAGAACTAAGTCCCCGACTCCGATGTAGCGGAGGTTCGTTCTTCTGTTGTAGTACCTTTCGATCCTTTGTTTTTGAGCGGTCGTTCGAACTAATGCGGCTTCACATTTTTCATCTAGTAGCTCGAGGGAGGTGTTCATGGCCTCGTTGTTTGAGTCCTCGGTGGTATGTTGAAATCTGGTGCTCGGTTCCCCGACCTCGACTGGGATCAATGCCTCGGACCCCTATACCAAAGAAAACGGGGTCTCCCCCGTGCTTGAATTTGACGTTGTTCAATATGCCCATAGTACCTCGGGCAATACTTCTTTCCATTTCCCCTCCGCATCATCTAATCTCTTATTTAAGTTTTGGATGATGGTTTTGTTTGTGGACTCGGCTTGACCATTTGCACTTGGGTGATAAGGCATTGATAAGATATTTTTGATTTTGTTAATTTAGTCACCCTGCTGCCGATGAACTTCTTCCCATTATCGCATGTTATCTCGGAAGGAATCCCGAATCGACATATGATGAGGTCCTGTATGAAGTTGATGACTTCTTTTTCTCTCATCTTTTCGAATTCCTGCGCTTCTACCCATTTTGGAAGTAGTCAGTCATAAACAAAATAAATATAGCTTTACCTGACGCCGTTGGTAGGGGGCTGTCGATATCCATCCCCCATTTCATGAATGGCCATGTGGATATGACTGAATGGAGTTGTTCACCGGGTTGATGGATCATCGGTGCAAATCTTTGGCATTTATCACATCTTCAAACGAACTCCTTGGTGTCCTTTTCCATGCTTTACCAGTAATACCCCGCTCTGATCACCTTGCGAACCAAAGAATCGGCACCAAAATGGTTCCCACAAGTGCCTTCGTGGATTTCTCGTAGTACGTAATCAGTGTCCCCCGGTCCCCAGCATACTGCCAGTGGTCCGTAGAAGGTCCTTCTATATAATGTTCCATTTTCATCGAACGAAAAATTGAGTTGCTTTGGCTCGAAGAGCCCTCAATTCTTTTAGGTTTGTGGGGAGCTTCCCATGTTTCAAATATTCGACTTACTTATTCCTCCAATCCCATATGATACTTGTCGAGTTAATTTCTACATGGCCTTCTTCGATCACCGACCTTGATAGTTATACGACAATCCTCGAGACTATATCATCTTCTTCAACAGATGACCCCAAGTCTGCGAGTGCATTGGCCTCACTATTCTATTCTCGAGGTACGTGGACCAAGGTCCACTCTTTGAAGTGATGCAATGTCACTTGAAGCTTGTCTAAGTATCTCTGCATCCTATCTTCTCGAACCTCAAAGCTTCCATTTACTTGGTTGACTACCAAAATAGAGTCACATTTGGCCTCGATGACCTACGCTCCTAAGATCTTGGCCAATTCGTGACCTGCAATCATGGCCTCATACTCGGACTCATTGTTAGTTAATTTCAAAGTTTTTATAGATTGTCTAATGATGCTTCCCGTAGGTGGTTTTAGAACTATACCGAGCTCGGACCCTTTCACATTCGAGGCACCGTCTGTGAAAAAGGGTCCATACCCCCGATCATGCGCCCGTTTTTAGTAAGAGTTCCTTTTCTACTTCGGGCACGAGGGCAGACATAAAATCGGCCACGAAGTCTGCTAAGATTTGAGACTTGATAGCCATTCAGGTTTGATACTCGATATCATACCCTCCGAGCTCGATGGACCATTTGTCCAATCGGCCTGATAATTCTGGCTAATGCAGGATGTTTCAAAGTGGTTATGTAGTCAATACACATATATGATGACATTGAAAATATGGTTTCAATTTTCTAGATGCACTCACTAATGCAAGAGCTAATTTTTCTAAGTGCAGATACCTGGTTTTAGCATCTCCTAGGGTCCGACTAACATAATAGACAGGAAAATGCGTACCTTGCTCTTCTCGAACCAATACACCATTTACCGCCACCTCAAACACGGCTAAATACAAGTATAGGGTTTCATTTTCCTTCAGAGTATGGAGCAAAGGTGGGCTGGAGAAATACCGTTTTAATTCTTCCAAGGCTTGTTGAGACTCCGGAGTCCATGTGAAGTCGTTCTTCTTTCTGAGTAAGGAAAAGAAATGATGGCCCCGATCGAAAGACCTCGAGATAAACAGGCCTAGGGCAGCTATCCTCCCGGTTAGCCATTGTACGACATTCATATTGTTCGCGATGGGGATTTCCTCAATGGATTTGATTTTATCGGGGCTGATCTAGATCCTCCTCTTCGACACCATGAAACCTAAGAACTTGCCTGATCCGACTACGAAAGCACACTTCTTAGGGTTGAGCTTCATGTTATACTTTCTTAATATATCAAACGTTACCAGCAAATGGGTCAAATGGCCCTCTACGCGCAGAGACTTAACTAGCATGTCATCAATGTAAACTTCCATTGATTTGCCTATTTGATGTTCGAACATCTTATTAACTAGGCATTGATATATTGCTCCTGCATTTTTTAAGCACAAAGTGCATTACATTATAACAATATGTACCATACTTCGTGATAAATGAAATATTTTCCTGGTCCTCCGAGTTCATTTGAATTTGATTGTACCCGGAGTAGGCGTCGAGAAAAGTAAGGATCTCGTGGCCAGCTGTGGCATCGATCAATCGATCGATGTCGGGAAGTGGGAAAGAGCCTTTAGGGAATGCTTTGTTCAAATCCTTGTAGTCTACACACATTCTAAGTTTATTCCCATTTTTGGGGACTACCACTACGTTATCTAGCCATTCGGGGTATTTTACTTCCCTAATGGATCCTATTTTGAGATGTTTTGTTACCTCATCTTTGATGAATGCATGCTTTACCTCAGACTGAGATCTCTTTTTTTGCTTCACCAATTTGAACCTGGGGTCGACACTTATTCGATGGGTGGTTATCTCCGGTGGTATCCCTGTCATATCTAAGTGGGACCAAGCGAAGCAGTCAATGTTATCTATAAGAAATTGTATGAGTTTTTTCCTGAGTTCAAGGATTAATCTCGTTCTCAGGTATACCTTTCGTTCCAGAAGATGCTCGATCAATACGGCCTTCTCGATTTCTTCGACTGTGGACTTCGTTACATCTGATTCCTCGGGGGAAACGAAGGCTCGAGAGGTGAGTAAATCTTCTTCTTCGTCCTCGACCACCTATTCATCGGGCTCCCGTCCCTTGGGCTTACCCGAGGATATGGGTTGTGATTGCTGTTTGGCTACCTATTTGTCCTTTGACTTCTCCGAGGTAGATGTTGTTGATACTGGTGTCAAGTTGTGCACTGCGAACATCTCCTTAGCTATATGGTGCTCTCCTTATACCATTTTCACGCCATCCTTTGTAGGGACTTCATCATTTGATGAAGCATTGATGGAATTGCCCTCATGCTGTGGATCCATGGCCTCCCAAGTAGAGCATTATACCTCATGTCACCTTCGATAACGTGAAACTTGGTGTCTTGTATGGTCCCGGTAACGTTGACTGGGAGGATGATTTCCCCCTTCGTCGTTTCACTCGCCACGTTAAATCCATTCAAGACTCGAGAGGCGGGTATGATTTGGTCGAGCAGCCCGAGCTGCTCCACGACCCTTGATCTGATTATATTTGCTGAGCTACTTGGATCCACAAGAACACGTTTAACTTGAACTTTATTCAAAAGGATAGAAATTACAGTGCATCATTGTGAGGTTGAGATAAGGCCATGATGTTTTCCTCACTGAATGTAAGGGTGTCCTCGGGTATGTAGTTCCGAGTCCGTTTCTCCCTTGTGATGGATACTTTTGTACGTTTGAATATGGTTCCCTGTGGGACATCGACTCCTCGGATGATCATGTGAATGACATGTTGAGGCTCTTCCGGTTCATTCTTCCTGTTCGCATCTCTCTCTCGAAAATGATTCTTGGCCCGGTCGCTGAGAAATTCTCAGAGGTGACCCTCGTTGAACAATCGGGCTACCTTCTCTCGAAACTATCTGCAGTCCTCGGTCGTATGACCATGATTACCATGATACTTGCACATTAAGTTGGGGTTCCTTTGAGAAGGATCAGTCTGTATGGGCTTGGGCCATCTGGTGTCTCTAATCTTACCAATGGAAGATACGATGTTTGAGGCATCGATGTTGAAGTTGTATTTTGACAATCAGGGTGCCTCCATCAGTCTCGAGTGCCTGTTGAACCCAGTCTTACTCATGAGTCCCCGGGAAGTTTGACCTCGATTTACTCTTCGATCATTGCGAGTTATGTTACGCCTCGAAGTGTTCCTTCTACCTTCGATGTATGGCTGATAGTTGTTTTCTAATTCCTATGATGCAATTGAGGCTTATCGGCAGAAACAAATCGATTTAGATAGTCCTTTGTGACTCTGGTAGCGACTAGATCATGTCTCATTGTTTAGCCTTGGATCCCTTTTTTCACTTCTTGATTCCTTTGCTAGTAACCTGCTTGGATAAACTGAGCCCGAGAGGGCTCCCAACTGGTCGTCCTCTACCCTAATTTTTGACTGGTACCTATTGTATACATCCGCCCAAGTTACGGCGGGATACTCGATCAAGTTCTGCTTCAGCTACCTCGAAGCTATTGAGCTTCGTTTATTCAGCCCCTGAGTTAAGGCTTGTACAACCCAGTCATCGGAGACTGGTGGCAACTCCATTCGTTCCAACTGGAACCGAGATACAAATTCCCTCAGCATCTTGTTCTCCATTTGCTTGATTTTTAACACATCGAACTTCCTTGTAGCAGCTTTTATGGCACCAGCATGTGCCTTTACAAATGAGTCTGCCAACATGGCAAATGAATCAATAGAGTTTGGGGGTAGGTTATTGTACCACATCATGGCCCCCTTGGACAATGTTTCTCCAAACTTCTTCAATAGAAGCGACTCGATCTCGTCGTCCTCCAAATCATTCCCCTTTATACCACAAGTGTATGTGGTGATTTGTTCATTGGGATCGGTGGTCCCGTTGTATTCTGGGATGTCAGGCATCCGAAACTTCTTTGGAATGGGCTTCGGAGCCGCACTCGGGGGGAATGTTTTTGGTACAAATTTCTTAGAATCCAATCCCTTCAAAACCGGAGGTGCTCCCGGTATCTGGTCGACCCTCGAGTTATAGGTTTCCACTTTCTTATCGTTGTCTTCTATCTTCTTTTCTCCCGACTCGACCCTCTTTGTGAGTTCCTCGAGCCTCTTCATGATGGTGGGGTCAGACCCCGACCCATTATTGCTTGATCTCTATAGAACTGGCTCGACTCGGTGAGTTGTTTCTAGCCCTCCTATGCTCGGAGTCTTTTGCTAACTCAACAACTGACCAATAGCAACTTGTTGTGCTTGCAACATTTCAAAAATTACTTGTAGACTGACTTCTCTTTCTTCTCGAGCATGTGTCCTTTGCGCGTCAAGTTTGTCCCCTCCACATACGCTTCCTTCAATATCAGTGCCCAAATCGACGAGCAAAGCAATGTGAGAACTAACATCGACTGGGTGTGGTGCTGGTGCTACCCCAGGCTTAAGCGGTGGCACATCGGTCCGTCAAGTTGTGGCATTGTTTTCTCCATGGAATCAAGGCGGTTGTTTCCGTGCTCGGATGCGTTTACAGTGTTAGACATTTTTTAGCCTGAAATCAAAGAGTCTTTGACAAGAAAAAGTGTGAAGAATAACGTGTGTTATCAGAAAACTAGCACCAAAATAATCACTATAATCTTTAGCCCCACGGTGGGCGCCAAACTGTTTACCTCGAAAACGGTTTTAACAATTAAATATGATTTGTGATTCTAACAATATGTGATTTAATTCAATATTAGTAAATAAGCAAGAAATATTAAGTGTAAGTAGGAAGAAATGATAACCAAATTTGTCAAAGGAAGGGGGCCTCGAGCTCGATAGCATCGGGGTCTCGAGGTTAGTTAATAACAATAAAGTATGAACAGTAAATGAAGAGCAATAAAGCCGGAGAACAATCTTGAGCACAATAAACGAGAAAAACAGAGTAGAATGTTCTATTATAGTTAAAAATGATTCGCTTTACAAATGGTTGGAGTCCCCTTTATATATGAGGGGCAAACACCATTCTATTTATAGTAAAAAATATTATTGGTACAGCTGTATAACCGCCTAGTATGGATTTGTACGAACCAATCCTGAGATTTACACCTTGACCTATATGCCCTTGAAAAATTCCCGTTTTTTCTTGAGTGTCATCAAAATTGTATTGCCTCGAGGTAGGCCGTGTCGGGCCTTCGACGTGCTCTCTCGAGGTATGCATTCTGAGGTCGGACTCGAACCTTACTTCGAATCTTCCAAGCTCGGGCTCGGAACACAATAGAGACTTCGAAATCGGACTCATCCGATCTCGTCCGTATACATCTTTTTAGTTATGGAGCACAAATTTCAACGTTATTTTTGCGTAAAAAAGTAAAGCAACACATTAGTTCCTTTGGGTTGTGTGAAGTTTTTTAGACTTGGGGGAAGGGGGGGGGGGGGGGGGGGGGGGGGGGGGGGGGTGGTGAGCAGAGTGGCATAAAAAATATTTTCCTAAAAATATATCAAATATTTTCTAGTCACCAACCAAATAAGGGAAAATATGTGATAAAACCACTTATTTTCCATGAAAACATTTCTAAAAAAATATTTTCCTTCACACCAAACACACCCTAAATGTACTGGAATTTTCCACTTGCGTCTTGCTTTTAAATATTTGATAATGCAATGGAACCCTATATTTTGGTAGCTAAAAACTTATTGCAAGTCCATTTGCCTAAAATCATTTCGTTAAGAACTTTTTTGATGTCTAAATGTATGTTAAACTCACCAAATAATCAATAAATTACATCACCTAACCATTATATATTATGGTTTGAGTTTGGGTGTGTGGTCAGGGGCGGATTTACCAACGCTGAAGCGTCACTGACACCGTTTCGTCGAAACATTTAACAAATTATATGTATAACAATGATATATAAATATTAAAACGTTATAAATGTAGATGGTTGACATCACTTGCAGAACATATTCCTCTAGTGCAACGTAAAAGATGCTACATTTTATCAGGGAGGTGGCAGAATCGATTCTCCCAGCCAATATAGCTGGGCTTTTTTTTATCCCCTTCTATAGCAAATTACTCAATATATCAACAATCTTGCTAGTACCACCATCTTTTCTTACTTGGGACGAAGGTTTAACTTTATTTATTTGTTACATTCTTTTTTTTTTTTGGAAATATAAATTACTTTTTGTTTATACGATCTTCTCATAGCGATTTATTTATGTGTGTATTTATTTAATATGACACCGCTGGTAAGAAGTTCTCCGTACGCCACGGTGTGTGGTGGATGTGGGGGGAGGGGATTGGTGCTATTCTACCCAACCGTAGTATTTCAACTTAGGTGTGATTTCGACCATAATTTATCTTTGTGTTTTAATGAATTTACTATTTATACTGAAACGATCATTACTTGAACAGAGGATAAAATGACTCAAGGTTTTATATAATGAAATTAACCAAGGAGGTGGATGGTTGCTATTTTGGAAAGAAATAATCAATTGAGGAAACACTGAGTACAAGCTATGAATTATAAATAATGAGAGGACACCTTACAAAGTTGGTAAATTTTTTTATTTCCTTAAATGGAAATACTTCTTGTTCTTTTAAGAATTTTATGTTTTATTCAATTTGCCAATTCAATGACAATTCACCAAGTTGGTGAAGCATTTATTCTTCTTCTTCTTCTTCCTTTGTTATTTTATTTTGTTTTAACTTTTAATTGTTGGTTATCACCGTGGAGAACTTGTCTTGCTTCTAAGGTTCCTTTCCCATTTCCTTATTTGTTTTTAAAATGTGTGTATATCAGAATTGAAACTTTGAATTGTTTTTATCCTGCATAGTGGTAAGCCTGTAATAATTTAACGAAAGAAAATGAAAGATTACTTTGCACAGGAATTATATTCAGTGGGAATTTCGACAAGTGACTGGCATTTTTTTTTTTTGTTTTGTTAACCAACTTTTTGAAAATTTAAGACAGAACAAGTCTCTCTTTGACTTTTGCGGTTTCTTTGAAAAGATAAACTCTAGTTAACTCTCCACACTCTTGTTTAGTTTTAAACGAAATTTGGTACGATTAAGTGCACTATTTAATTTTTTTCAATACTGAATTCAATAAGTAGTATGTTATAAATTATACTAGCCTGATTTTCTTTTGGTTTATTAATAGCATTAAAAGAAATAGTTTAATACAACACTAAATTTTTCAAAGAATATACATGTTTACCCTAAAATTTGAGTAACAATTAAATTTGTATTGATGTTTTAAAGATACGTACATTTCTTACCGTCTTAAATGTAACAAATAAGGTACATTTCTATCTCTAGTAAGGAATCTAATTCGTACATCTGTCTAACCTCCTAGTATGAATTCATACAAATCCGTTCCGGAATTTACGCCTTGAACTTTGTGCCGTTGCGGGAATCTTGCCCATTCTGTTCCAAACCCATAACGGCATCATCTCGGGGTAGGTCATACTCGGCCTCGGTGTTCATCGTGCACTTCGGCCCTCGAGCCTTGTACTCTGTCGTCAGGCTCGAGCTCAGTCTGCTGGGCTTGTCTGGTCCATTCTGAACTCGGGCTCGGAGCGACCCCTCGAACCCATAAGATCAGGAGTACCTGATTTTGACCGTATATAGATAGTCCCCGCATTTCATAGAATAGAATGATAAGAAACGATTTGAGCCTCGAATTTACGGAGTCCCTGATAATGACATCATCCTCGTGACCTAAGCGTTCTAGGTGACTGAAATGTCCCGTCGGTACGCTTCCCCAGAACATTAAATGCGTGCCAGTGATGGTCGGCCACTAACGTTGTCGAAACGTCACCGCTCTTCTATAAATACAGGGTTCCTCCTCTCATTAAGAACTTTACTTCCCTTTTACAACTCCTCTGATCTCCTCTTCTCTTCGTCTCTTTTTCCTTCGCCACTAACTTCTTTCAGCTTCTTTCAGCTGGAAATAATGTCTAAAACTTCAAAAATTGTTCCTCAAAAAGAGGAAACTTCCTCTTCCTCTTCCCGTCCGGCTGGCGGCAAGGCGCCGGCCCTTCACGAGATCGTTCCTGGTGGTTGCACCTTAAAGAAAGATTTCACGGTTAAAAATCCACCCGATGTTCCCGGTCGATGTGAGCATGCTTCGAGGTACATCTATTCGATAACAGAGAAACACCTCGATGCCATGAAAAAGGATTGTGGTTGGGGGGATGGGGTCGTGGTACAGATCCCTACCCGTGAGGAGAGCATTACTACCCACGTGGAGGGGTTTTTAAGTGTGTACACTTACCCCTTCAAGATGGGTCCCCTCGATTCAATCGTGATCGATTTTTGCAAAAGATACCAAGTAACCCTCGGTCAAATCCATCCATATTTCTAGCGAATAGTGATCATGATTCGCTACTTCTCCAGCAAGGCTGAGGGGCTCGAGTTCACCCTTAGCCACCTTATCCGATTGTATCGGCCTCAATGCTTCCAAGGGTTGATTAAACTCCAACGTCGGTCGACCAAATCATTCTTTGCCAACAACGATGAAGATAAAGATCGAGGCTAGATGAGCCGGTTCATTCCAGTGAGGACCAGTGATATCATCCCCGAGGAGAAAATGTTGTTCCCTAAAAAGTGGAACTTCGACCGTAAGTCGAGTTTGTTTCCTCAACAATTTTCTGTACTTTGATGCCCCATGCAATCCCCGATCTCGAGGACTGAGCCCGAAAAATAGTCGCGACCTCCTCGTATGAAAAACGCAAATGGCGTGACTTATCGAAGGGGAAATGGGAAGCCAAACATCACGGAAAAATCTTGGTACCTTTTTCTTTATCGGAGACACTTCCTTTCTCACACTTAGTTTTTATTTATACAGGCATTGGGATTTCTCTGAAATGAGGTCGGCCCCTCTTGGGGAAAAGATCGAGTCCTCGATTCAAAAACCGAAGAAGGATAATAAGAGAAAAAGGTCTTCGAGGCCCGAAGACCCCCAAAATAAAGTGGGCCCTGTTCGGAGACGTATGAGGGATGTTATTCCCGTGAATATAGACTCTGTCCATCAGTTCCTAGATGAGGGGGAAGATGAGGGCGAGGATTTGGCACTGGTGCCTGAGCCAAAAAGTTGGTCGAGGCCTCCAAACCCTCCGAACCCGAGATCCTTTTTTGTGGTGAAGAGACCTCGAAGGAATATGAGGGCAAAGTCTCCAAGTCGCCCGAGGTCGTGGTCGTTTTTGGTCCTTCAACAAGAACACCAAACGGGCGAAATCCGAAGCCCCCACGATCGAACAGAGAGTTTAGGGGGACCTCCTTGAGTCCATGACAATAGGTCACTCCCCATCATTACCGGCTTACTCCGAGGATGCCATAAAAGATGTCCGGGATCTGAAAACGCCTGACTTGAGCTGAGTCCCTGGTGAGGAAGATCCTTTCCAGAATTACTTCACTAGGGTTGATGATGTCGACCTCTTCGATGCGTCCTCCACCTTCGAAAAGTCCCAACGTCTCTTCTCCAAGGTAAGCATTAATTCTAAACGTTGCAATTTTCTTTTTCCCGCTTTACTTTAACTGACACCTTCTTTTCTTTGTAGGCTTTTTTCAAGTTTAATGCCGAGCTGAGCCGGTGTGAGGCTGAGCTGAATAAGTCATTGGGTGAAGGGAAGTCCCTAAGGCTCCTTTGTAATAAAAAGGAGGAGGAGCTCAAAGATCTTCGGGCAGAGTTAATCAAGGCTCGAGAGTATGAGGGCGAGCTAGACAAGCAGGTAACTATCGCTTTGAAAGAGTATGGCCTTCTCATCCCAACTGTGGAAGCTAATACTTTGATGTCTCAGTTGAAGAAAAATGTGGAGATAATGGGGCAACTTCGAGGCGAGGTTGATAGGGTTAATGCCGAGTGCAAGCAATGGAAAGAAAAGATAGATCGCCTAGCTGCGGCGAAAGAAGATACATTAGCAAAACTGGAATCGGTCGAGGCCCAACTCTGGGGCGTCAAAGAGAGTAGCATGGCCCAGGCCAAAAGTATCGCCGAGCTTGAGGCCAATCCTACCAAGACCGAGGCCGAGGTTGCTGAAGCCAGGGCTGAGGCCGAGAAGACATAGATAACGGTCGCTAAAATTGTTGTCGTGTACTTAAAGGACACCAAGGCTGCTCAAATGGAGCTGAGGGAAGCCGTGATCGTGAAAAGAGGAGTAATAACTTGGCCAAGTGCAAATCTCATAGGGAGACCCTCGAAGAGATTCATGCTAGAAGTTTCGACCTCACTGAAGAGATAGCTCAAGCAAAGGCGATGGAAGCCGATGCCAGATTCCTTGTCTTCTCCAACGATGATGGAGAGGGTAACAAAGGCGAGTCTGATAACGAAGAGGGGTCCAAAGAAGACACCACTCCCGATGAAGAAGCTACTCTCGAAAAGGAAGATTCTCCCAAAGGAGAAGCTGCTCCCGAAAGAGGAAATGCCCCCGAAAGAAGGACTAACCCCGGGACGTAGATAGGATGTTTTTGTATTCTTCTTTATTGTGAAGTACTTTTTTGGATTCTTGTAAATATCTCTTCTTCGAATATATAAGAGAAGAAACTTTTTAAATGTCGTCTTAACATTTCATGCCTTTAAACTTTTTGCAATATTTCATTCCTTGAATTGTATATTCGAGATTCTGTCTCAGACATTTTCTTTTGAAGTTGTCATGGTCGAGTTTGAATAAAGTTTGATATTTCGGTGCATAGACCCTTTGTGTCGAATAATGACAGGTCTATGAGCCATAATAAAAAATATTTATTTGGGCTCGGGATAATCAAACCTTTGGGTTCAGATGGGGTGAGAGTGTGGTCTCGAACCCTAAGTGTATCGGCCCTAAGGCTCTTTTAAGTCGGGTTGTTATGGCCTCTAAGAGATGGCTATTGTTTCCCATTTTCGGCTTAAAAGACTTAGTAAAAGTTTTTGTGTTTATGCCTTGGCATTAAATTTTTACCCATTGGGTTTTTAGAGGGTTTAGTGTCAATCGAGACCCTTTTGTTTTTAGTGCCTTAGCACAAGTTTGTGTGTAAGTAATTTGATACCTCTTGGGGTTTTTCGAGGGTTGATTTTATCGAAGTCCTTTGATTATTTTTCCCGGGGTAGCCTTTATTTTACCGGTTTTTCAAAGTATTTGAAGGACTTTAGTTTATAGAGGAAGTCGGACGACACCGAGCCGCATCATTTCGGTCATAGCCTTTTCACATGACTGTAGTCTTTAATATGGACATAGCCTTCATGCATGTCTCTTGGACTTGTTTCTCGATAACATTTCGAACTTGTTCGAAATGTTAGTCCGAGCATGATAGCCTTGGCCTTTACGTCGAGGGATGCCTCTTTGAGGTCTTACGAGTTCGAGTTTAGACAACTCGAATGTGCTGACTGTTGATGACAGTCCCCTAGTAGACGAGGTGTGTTTATGTTTTGGCCCTTAAGCCGTTTCTCTCAAAGAATCATAAGTTTGGAGTCATATAGTAGCAAATTTCTTCGAGACACCAAGTATTTAATATGGAAAGAATGCTTCTTTGAATAATTCATACATGCGTACATGTTTGGCCATCAGGGCTCAACTATTCTATATGGACACGGTTCCTCTGACCGTTTGGCCCATTACAAATTTTTCCTATCGAGGCTCTCTTTGGCGTGAAGTATTTTTCTCGAAAATATAGCCTCCAAGGAGTGATGCCCCCAGTATTCGAGGTTGATGAAAAGAAGCCTTAGATACTATTGAATTCTCCTTAGGTAGCATAGAGTTGTTTCCTCGTTAAACACCTCGCCGGAAAAACCCATTTGGGATAAAACCCGATCTAAAGAAAAAAGAGTGCAACGCGTGCTTTAAAACCTAAGGTATTTATGTAGAAAGGTGCCTCGACGTCTTCGATCGAACACCTGTAATGAGTTAGTCTCGAATACAAATGGATAAAGGAGAAGATCATACCTTAGCAATATATCGTTTGAGCAGTGATGCATTCCAATTGTTTGGCAATGGTTAGCCTTCCATCGTGCTAAGTTTGTAAGATTCTTTTCTGACGACTCGATATGGTTCTTCCCAATTTAGGCCTAGTTTCCCTTCATTCGGGTCTCGAGTATTGAGGATGACTTTCCCCAGAACTAAGTCCTCGATTCCGAAGTGACGAACTTTGTCCCTTCTATTATTATATCTCTCGATTCTTTTCTTTCGCGCGACCATTCGAACAAGTGCATCTTCTCATTTTTCATCCAATAGTTCAAGGCAAGTGTTCATGGCCTCGTGATTTGATTCTTCCGTTGCATTTTGAAACATGATGCTAGGTTCTCCGACCTCGACTAGGATTAATGCCTCATAACCATATACCAAAAATAACAGATTTTCCCTCGTGCTGGACTTTGATGTCGTTCGATACGCCCAAAGGACATCGGGCAGAACCTCTCTCCACTTCCCCTTAGCGTCACTCAACCTTTTCTTCAAGTTTTGGATAATAGTCTTGTTTGTGGACTCGGCCTGCCCGTTCGCGCTTGGGTGACATGGTGTCGATAAGAACCTTATTATCTTTTGTTCTTCAAGGAACTTTGAAACCTTGCTGCTGTTGAATTGCTTCCTGTTGTCGCATACGATTTCAGCGGGTATCCCGAACCGACATACGACGTGATCCCATATAAAGTCTATGACCTCTTTTTCTCTTAATTTCTCGAAGGCCTGTGCTTCTACCAATTTGGAAAAGTAGTCAGTCATAAACAAAATGAATTTAGTTTTACCTGGTGCCGTTGGCAGGGGGCTGGCGATGTCCATCCCTCATTTCATGAATGGCCACGGGGATAGGACTTAATGGAGTTGTTCACCGGGCTGATGGATCATTGGTGCAAACCTTTGGCATTTGTCGCATTTTCGAACAAACTCCTTAGTGTCTTTCTCCATGGTATCCCAGTAATACCCAACTCTAATAATTTTGTGAATGAAAGAGTCATCCCTAGAGTGGTTCCCATAAATGCCTTCGTGGATTTCTCGCAAAACATAATCGGTGTCCCCCGGTCTTAAGCATACCGCCAATGGTCCATCGAAGGTCCTCCTGTGCAACATTCCATATTCATCACGTGAATCGAGTTGCTTTAGCTCGTAAGGCTCTCGACTCTTTAGGGTCCGAAGAGAGCTTTCCGTGTTTCAAATACTCAACATATTTATTCCTCCAATCCCAAGTTAAACTTGTAGAGTTTATCACGGCATGACCTTCCTCGACCACATATCTCAACAATTGGACAACAATCCACGGGCAATATCATCTCCTTCGACTACTGACCACAAATTCGCAAGTGCGTCGGCCTCGCTATTTTTCTCCCGAGGTATATGGTCTAGCGTCCATTCCTTGAAGTAATACAATGCCACCTGTAACTTGTCCAAGTACCTTTGCATTCTCTCTTCTCGAACTTCGAAGCTTTTCTTTACTTGGTTCACCACCAGAAGAGAGTCACAGTTTCCCTCAATGACCTCTTCTCCTAGACTCTTGGCTAATTCGAGACCTGCAATCATGGTGACTTACTCGGCCTCATTGTTAGTCAACCTAGAAGTTTTGATAGTCTAATAGTGCTACCCGTAGGTGGTTTTAAAATGATGTCGAGTCCGGACCCTTTCACATTCGAGGAACTGTCTATGAAGAGGGTCCATACCCCCGATGATGTACCTGAATTTAGTAGAAGTTCCTTTTCCACTTTGGATACGAGGGTAGGCGTAAAATCGGTCACGAAGTCTGCTAACATTTCATACCCGCCAAGTTCGATGGCCCATTTGGCCAATCGGCCTGAAAACTTGGGCTTGTGCAAAACATTTCGAAGTGGATAGGTAGTTAACACACATATGTGGTGGCATTGGAAATATGGCTTCAATTTTCTAGATGTGCTTATTAATGCAAGCGCTAGCTTTTCTAAGTGCGGATACCTAGTTTCGGCATCACCTAAGGTTCGACTTACATAACAAGCAAGAAATTGCGTACCTTGATCTTCTCGAACCAGTACGCCTCTTACCACTACCTCGGACACAGCTAGGTATAAGTATAATTTCTCATCCGCCTTCGGAGTGTGAAACAGAGGTGGGCTCGATTGGTATCGCTTTAATTCCTCCAACGCTTGCTGATATTCCAAGGTCCATGCGAAATCATTTTTCTTTTTAGTAAGGACTCGTTATTCAGGATCTTAAATATTTGTAACCTCCAAGGTAACATGAATAACTTACTTTATATGTTTCCAAATATAATCTTATTTCTGAGCTTACATCAATTAACTTACGACATACTCTCACGTACGAAAACGTGGGGTGTAACATCATTCCCCCCTTTGGAACATTCGTCCTCGAATGTTGACTAATACACTTATCCGTCTCTTAAGCAGTAACTCTTACGAAAACTTTAATATTGTCTTTTCCATCTAAGGAATTGTTTGGTGAATGAATCCAAAGGCTAGGGCATTCCCCCCTTTAGGCCTCTTTCTCTGTAACGACCCGCCCGGTCGTTTTGTGAGATTAGCCCAGTTTCCTCTGTTTCAACTTTGTCAGATGTTGCTTAACCTAATTATGATGTGTGGGGTTGGTTGGTTCGGGTTCGGAGTGGTCGTGGTGAGAATTGAGGCACTTAGTCCCTTAAATGAGCTTAATAATTGGAAAAGTCAACCGGGAGTTGACTTATAGGTAAACGACCTCGGAATGTGGATTTTATAGCTTGGATAGCTTCGTTAGGTGATTTGCGACTTAGGAGTGTGTTCGGAATGTGGTTTTGAGGTTCGGAGTAGAATTAGGCTTGAATTGGAAAACTTGAGTTTTTGACTATTTCTGGTTGGCAGTGAAAAATTAGCTATCGTGGTCAGAATGGAATTCCGAAAGTTGGACAGGTTCGGAGGGTCATTTTTGAGGTATGTGCAAATTTTAAGATAAAACGGATGTATTTTGGACGGTTTCGACATCTTTGGCGAAATTTAGAAGTTTCTAAGTTCATATGCATGAATCCGAGGTGAATTTGGTGTTTTGATGTTATATTGGGTGTTCCGAGAGTTAGACTAAGTCCGAATGATCATTTATGACTTGTTTATATTTTTGGTTGGGGTCCCGAGGGGCTCATGATGATTTCAGATAGCCATCGGGGAGTTGGAAATTTGGAAAATGCAGTAGAAAGGTTGCTGGTGCTATTTTTCTGGTGTTACCGCACCTACGGAAGGGAAGTCGCAGGTGCATTGGCCGCAGGTGCGGAAAAGGGGGCGCAAGTGCGTATTTTTGCTATGCTGGAGGAGAGCCGCATGTGCGAGTTTTTGGCCGCACCTACGGAGTCACATGTGCGGAGGCAGCATCGCAGGTGCGGAAAATGGCCCTTTAAGTAAAATGCGCAGGTGCGCACCTGGGACCGTAGGTGCGAGAAAAGGACCACAGGTCCGGTCATCGCTGGGCAGATCATATAAATAGGACCCTTAGCGATTTTTGTGTCATTCTTCCACCATTTTTGCTCGGGTTTGATGCCTTTTGAAGGGTTTTTGAAGAGTAATTCGAGGGTTCTTTGTGGAGGTAAGACTTTTGGACTTAAAACGCATTTCTATATGATTAATGGATTGATTAGTGGTGAAATTTGTGGAAATTTAGTACCAAAATTGGGTAATTAGGGCTTGTGATTAGAGACTTTACAATGGGGATTTCAGGGGTCATTTGAGGTCTGATTTTGATGTTCTTGGTATGTATAGACTCGTGGGAGCATGAGAATTCCTGTGATGTCAATTTTATAAAATTTTGAGACGTAGGCCCGGGGGTCGGGTTTGGCCAATTTCGGGATTTTGGCTTAATTTTGATAATTTTCGAATGGGTTTCGTTCCTTGGCATATAATAATGATATAAATATGATTTTTGGTAGATTTGGAGCACTCATAGGCCGAGTGTAGAGGAAAACGCACTGTGGGCTAGGATTTTAGCCGGTTTTGAGGTAAGTAACATTTCCAAACCTTGTTTTGAGTGTTGGAAACCCTGAACTATGTGATATATGACTATAATTGAGGTGGCGCACATGCCAAGTGACGGGCGTGCGGGCGTGCACTGAGTAATGTGTGGCCTGGATCATCCCATGGCACCGTCGAGTAGCTATTACAGATTGATATCTGCACTTGTATTGATGTGGTAAATGTGAACATGTTAGAAATCATGTTAAGTATAAATTCTAAGGCTTCACGCCGAAAATGCTGAGACCCGAGTGGTCGTATGTTACTGTCTCATTCTGTGATTATTTGATTTCATATACTCAGTCGTATCATAGCATATCATTTCATGCCTCAGTCTCATTATTGTTAATTACATGCATATTTATCATTGATTCTGGCTTATTTATGTATCTGTGATCCATGAGAGCGAGACAGGAGAGTAATGACTGGTTGAGGCCGAGAGCATGTTGTTGAGAGAGTTATGAGAGCGGACTGCACACCGCATCGATACTTTAATCATGCCTTAATTGGATTGATATAGGGATTGGGAAAATAGGGCCCCTCCGAAGTCTTTACACCCCCAGTAAGCGCATTGATATTGAGGGATGGATCTTCCCTGGACATGGAGCTTTTTCGAAGTTGATATTATGTGAGGGATAGATCTTCCCTCGACACAGATCTTGTCCGAGTGTTGTGTTCCGGATATGGATCTTCTCCGTGGGGCTGGATTGGCCATTTTCCTCAGACCAAGTGACTACGGTCACCAATGATTATGTACATTCCGAGATGGACCTTCCCTGGGCCTGAGAGCCATATACGGTACTGAGTAGACTGTTCAGTGAGGGTTGTGAGCACTATGTTCCCTTCCACACAGGTTCCATATATTTATATGTTGGCATGTAAGGCATACCGGGCATACTTGGCATATCCTATTCATTTTTTGATAAACTGCTAGCATGACTAATTTCTGTACGCTGTCTATTGTAAATTCTGAGGTTTAGTCCGTCACTACCTCTCGACCCATAGTTTGGGTTCGTTACTTCTGAGTTGGTTTACTCATGTTACCCCCTGCACCTTGTGTGCAGATCCAGGTACATCAGGACCCGGTAGTGGTTGCTAAGCAGCAATAAGAGTTTCATCGGAGTCGTCGAAGTAGCAGTTAGCGATCGCGATCTCGTCTTCTCCTTCTTTATCTTCCTGTTGCACTTTTATTATTACAGACAATGTTGTCTTTTTCCCTATTTTGACATTTTTATATTGTAATAACTCGTGACTGAGTGACACTAGGTTCCGGGTTGGATTTTTAGTTGTCCTTTAATGTTGTTTGAACTTTCAAATGGATTATTACCAATATTTTGCTTCTAAATTTATAAATTTCCTAAAAAATAAACTTGGATTCAACGAAGTGTGTGGCTTGCCTGATTCCACGACAGACGCCATCACGACTAAGTATTTGGGGTCGTGACAAGTTGGTATATGAGCTCTAGGTTATATAGGTCTCACCAGTCATGAGCAGGTTTAGTAGAGTCTTGCGGATCGGTACGGAGACGTCTGTACTTATCTTCGAGTGGCTACAAAACCCTTAGGAAAAATCTCACATTCTTGAACTCTATCGTGCGAACCTATTAATTCCTGGAACTAAACTTTTGTGTTTTCACTCTCTCATAGATGGTGAGGTCTCGCGCTATCGATCGGGATGATCAGACAGCAGCTGGAATAGCGAGAGGTCGAGGCCGTGGCAGAGGGAGGGGTGCAACTCGTGCAGCAGCCGGGGCAGTACCTATTGACCCTCCTACTGTTCAGGATCAGGTCCCCGCTGTTGAGATTCCAGTGGCACAGGCTGAGGCACCAGCAGTGCCTATCATGATTTTGGGTCTCCAGGAGACTCTTGCTCATATTCTGACTGTGTGCACCGGTCTTGCACAGGCAGTCGCTATGTCTATTGCTGCTGCTACTTCTCAGGCCGGGGGAGAACCTCAGACTCCAGTTGCCCGGACACCTGAGCAGGTTACCCAGGGGCTTCACACACCGGGGGCAGCTCCGGCCCAGCCGGTTGCCCAGACTAGGATTATATGGTCCCAACTTTGGCAGATGATGAGCAGCGTAGGTTGGAAAAGTTTAGTAGACTTCAGCCTCCGATTTTCAGTGGTACTGAGGGCGAGGATGCCCAGGGTTTCTTAGACAAGTGTCAGAGGATTCTTCGCATAGCCGGGATATTGGAGGCCAGTAGGGTCCCATTTACTACCTTCCAGTTATTAGTAGCCGCACTTGCTTGGTGGGAGTCCTATGAGAGGCGTAGACCTGTTGATGTAGCGTCCCATACCTAGCATCAGTTCTCCATTCTCTTCTAGGAGACGTATGTACCGCAGTCCCGCAAAGAGGAGCTGCGCAAAGAGTTCTAGCAGTTGCGTCAGGCGGACATGACCGTGATGCAGTATGAGATGAGGCTCTCCGTGTTATCCTGTCATGTTATTTGGCTAGTTCCCACAGATAGGGAGAGGATCAGAAGGTTTGTTGATGGCCTCACTTATCAGCTTCAGATTTTTCTGACGAAGGAGAGGGTATCTGGCGCTTCTTTTGAGGAGGTGGTTGACATTGCTAGATAGATTGAGTCAGTTCGCCACCAGGAGCGAGTCGAGAGAGAGGCCAAGAGGCCTCGAGGATCTAGTAGTTTTGGTGGTGTTCATTCAGGAGGTTAGTCTCTGCACACCAGAGGCCGTTCATTTAGGCCTCCTCACCCAGTCCGCCCAGCCTACATGTGTGCTTCATCGGGGCATGGTCCACACATCTCTTATCTGGGTCGTTCCTCATTTAGTGTTCTTCCAACCCAAAGTTCATCTCGGCCACCATCAGTTCAGGGTTCCTTGGCGCATGGTTCTTCTGGTAGTTATTCTGGTTCTAGGGGTTCTCTTCAGTCCCCACCGTCATTTGCCGAGAGGGGTTGCTTTGAGTGTGGTGATCCGGGTCATATCAAGAGTTATTGTCCCTGTCTTTCGGGTGGTTTGTTCCAACAGAGGAGCCAACATTTAGCTTCAGCTCTAGTTACTACACCACCCACCCAGGCAGCTAGGGGTGGGGGTCAGTCAGCTAGAGGCCTCCCTAGAGGGGGATGTCGATCAGGTGAAGGACATGCTCGTTTCTATGCACTCCCAACAAGACCTGATGATATGGCCTCAAATGCAGTGATTACAGGTATTGTCTCAGTTTGTCACCGAGATGCTTCAGTCTTATTTTATCCTGGTTCCACGTATTCTTATGTTTCATCATAATTTTCCCATTTTCTGGATATTCCCCGTGAGTCCTTATACATATATTCATGGGTCGACTCCGGTAGGCGATACTATTGTTGTGGACCGTCTGTAACGTTCGTGTGTGATGTATATTGGGGGTCTGGAGATCCGAGTGGATCTGTTGTTACTTAGCATGGTTGACTTTGATGTGATATTGAGCATGGACTGGTTATCTTCGTGTCATGTTGTTCTTGATTTCCACGCTAAGACCGTGACCTTAGCGATGCCATAGTTTCCGAGAGTTGAGTGGAGAGGTTCTGTTGAGTATGTCCCTAGTAGGGTGATTTCTTACCTGAAAGCTCAGCGTATGGTAGAGAAAGAGTGTTTATCGTATTTGGATTTTTTGAGGGATGTCAGTGTTGAGACTCCCACTATTTATTATGTTCTTGTGGTCCGTGATTTTCCGTACGTGTTTCATGCTGACCTGCCAGGCATGCCACATGACAAGGATATTGATTTTAATATTGACTTGGTGCCGGGCACTCAGCCTATCTCTATTCCACTGTATCGTATGGCACCAACAGATTCGAAGGAATTGAAAGAGCGGCTTCAGGAACTCCTAGATAAGGGGTTCATTCGACCTAGTGTGTCACCTTGGGGTGCACTGGTGTTGTTTGTGAATGTGTATTGACTACAGGAAGTTGAATAAGGTTACAGTCAAGAATAAGTATCCTTTGCCTCGTATTGATGATTTGTTTTACCAACTTCAGGGAGCTAGAGTGTTCTCTAAGATTGATTTGAGGTCTGGGTATCATCAGCCGAAGATTCGGGATTCAGACATTCCCAAGACAACTTTCAGGACTCGTTATGGCCATTATGAGTTTATGGTGATGTCTTTTAAGCTGACCAATGCCCCAACAATGTTCATGCATTTGATGAATAGCGTGTTTCAACTGTACCTGGATTCATTTGTCATTGTGTTCATTGATGACATCCTAGTATATTCTCGTAGCCAGGAGGAGCACACTCAACATTCGAGAGTGGTATTGCAGAGACGAGGAGAAACTTTATGCAAAGTTCTCCAAGTGTGAGTTTTGGCTTGGCTCAGTAGCTTTCTTGGGGCATGTGGTGTCCAGTAAGGGTATTCAGCTTGATTAGAAGAAGATATAGGCGGTGCAGAGTTGGCCCAGACCGTCCTCAGCTACAGAGATTAGGAGTTTCCATGGTTTGGTGGCATATTATCGTCGCTTTGTAGAAGGGTTTTCTTCTATTGATTCGCCTTTGACAAAATAGACCCAAAGGGGTGCTCCGTTCTGGTAGTCGGAAGAGTGTGAGGAGAGCTTTCAGAAGCTCAATACTGCATTGACCTCAGCTCCAGTGTTAGTATTTCCATTAGCTTCAGGTTCTTATACAGTATATTGTGATGCCTCGAGGATAGGCATAGGTTGTGTTTTGATGCAGGAGGGTAGGGTGATTGCCTACGCCTCATGCTAGTTGATGACTCTTGAGAAGAATTATCCCATACATGATCTCGAGCTAGCAGCCTTTGTTCACGCCTTGAAAATTTGGCGTCATTATTTGTACGATGTGCATTATGAGGTTTTTACTGATCACCGTAGTCCGCAACATTTGTTTAAGTAGAAGGATTTGAATTTGCGTCAGAGGAGATGGTTGGAGCTTCTCAAGGACTATGATATCACTATTCTATACCATCGGGAGAAGGCCAATATAGTGGTTGATTCCTTGAGTCACAGAGCAGAGAGTTTGGGGAGTCTAGCGTATCTCCCAACAGCAACGAGACCATTATCACTTAATCTTCAGACCTTAGTAGGTCAGTTTGTGAGATTAGACTTATCAAAGCCTCATCGGGTGTTGGCCAGTGTAGCTTCCAGGTCTTCTCTTTATGACCGGATCAGAGGGCGCCAATATGATGACCCACACTTGTTCGTTCTTCAGGACAGGGTCCGGTGAGGTGATGCCAGGGATGTGGTTATTGATGATGATGGGGTTATGAGGATGCAGAATCGGATTTGTGTGCCCAATGCGGATGGGCTTCGAGAGTTGGTTCTAGCAGAGGCCCATAGCTCGCGGTATTCCATCCATCCGGGTGCCGCGAATATATATCAGGATTTGAGACAACATTATTAGTGGAGGCGGATGAACAATGATATTGTTGAATTTGTAGCTCGGTGTTTCATTTGTCAGCAGGTCAAGTATGAACACCAGAGACCAGGTGGATTGCGCCAGAGGTTAGATATTCCGGAGTGGAAGTGGGAGCGGATCACCATGGACTTTGTAGTTGGACTCCCACGGACTTCGAGGAGGTTCGATGTTATGTGGGTTATTGTGGATAGGCTGACCAAGTCCGCGCACTTCATTCCTGTTAGTATTACTTATTCTTTGGAGTGGTTAGTTGAAATTTATATTAGAGAGATTGTCCGGTGGCATGGTGTTCCAGTTTCTATCATTTCTGACAGAGGTACTCAATTCACATCTCAGTTTTGGAGGGCCGTGGAGAGAGAGTTTGGTACTCAAGTCGAGTTGAGCACATCATTTCACCCTCAGACTGACGGGCAGTCAGAGCGCACTATTCAGATTCTGGAGGACATGTTGTGTGCTTGTGTCATTGATTTCGGGGGTTCACGGGACCAGTTCCTGCCACTCGAGGAGTTTGCTTATAATGATAGTTACAAGTCGAGTATCCAAATGGCTGCGTATAAGGACTTATATAGGAGGAGGTGTAGATCTCTAGTTGGTTAGTTTGATACGGGTGAGGCCAGACTATTAAGCACACATTTGGCTCAGGATTCAGTGGATAAGGTGAAGTTGATTCAGGAGCGACTTCGCACGGCGCAGTCGAGGCAAAAGAGATATGCGGACCGGAAGGTCCGAGATGTGCCCTTTATGGTTGGGGAGAAGGTTCTACTGAAGGTGTCACCCATGAAGGGGGTTATGCGGTTCGGGAAGAGGGGCAAGTTGAGTCCCCGGTTCATTGTGCCTTTTGAGGTGCTTCAGAGGGTTGGGGAGGTGGCCTACAGACTTGCTTTGCCACCTAGCCTATCGCGTGTTCATCCGGTGTTTCATGTTTCTATTCTCCGGAAGTATATTGGTGACCTGTCTCATGTCTTAGACTTCAGCACAGTTCATCTTGAGGGTGATATGTCATATGAGGTAGAGCCAGAGGCTATTTTGGGTCGACAAGTCAGAAGGTTGAGGTCTAACGATATAGCTTCAGTAAAGGTGCAGTGGAGAGGGAAGTCGGTGGAGGAGGCCACCTGGGATACCGAGCGAGAGATGCAGAGCAGATATCCTCACTTATTTGAGACTCCAGGTATGTTTCTAGACCTGTTCGAGTACGAACGATTTCTTAAGAGGGGGAGAATGTAACGACCTGACCGGTCGTTTCGTGAGATTAGCCCCATTTTCTCTGTTTCAGCTTTGTCATATGTTTCTTAACCTAATTATGATGTGTGGGGTCGGTTGGTTCTGGTTCGGAGTGGTCGTGGTGAGAATTGAGGCACTTAGTCCCTTAAATAAGCTTAATAAATGGAAAAGTCAGCCGGGAGTTGACTTATAGGTAAACGACCTCGGAATGTAGATTTTATAGCTCGAATAGCTTCGATAGGTGATTTGGGACTTAGGAGTGTGTTCGGAATGTGGTTTTGAGGTCTGGAGTAGAATTAGGCTTAAATTAGCGAAATTGAGTTTCTAGCTATTTCGGGTCGGCAATGGAAAATTAGCTATCAGGGTCAGAATAATTTCGGAAGTTGGAACAGGTTTGTAGGGTCATTTTGGAGGTGTGTGCAAACTTTCAGATCAATCGGACATATTTTGGATGGTTTCGACATCTTCGGCGAAATTTAGAAGTTTCTAAGTTCATAGGCTTGAATCCGAGGTGAATTTGGTGTTATGATGTTATTTTGGGTGTTCCGAGGGTTCGACTAAGTCCGAGTGATCATTGATGACTTATTTGTATTTTTGGTTGGGGTCCCGAGGGGCTCGGGATGATGTCAGATAGCCATCGGGGAGTTAGAAATTTAGAAAATGCAGCAGAAATGCTGCTGGTGCTGTTTTTCAGGTGTGACCGCACATGTAGAAGGGAAGCCGCATGTGCGATGGCCGCAGGTGCGGAAAAGGGGGCGCAGGTGCGGATTTTGGCTAGGCTGGAGGAGAGTCGCAGGTGCGAGGTGTTGGCCGCACCTGCGGAGTCGCAGGTGCGGAGGCAGCATCTCAGGTGCGGAAAATGGCCCTTTAAGTGAAATGCGCAGGTGCGCACCTGGGACCTCAAGTGCGAGAAAAGGACCGCAGGTGCGGTCATCGCTGGGAAGATCATATAAATAGGACCCTTAGCGATTTTTGGGTCATTCTTCCACCATTTTTGCTGAGGTTTGAAGCTTTTTGAAGGGGTTTTAAGAGGAATTCGAGGGTTTTTCGTGGAGGTAAGACTTTTGGACTTAAAACTCATTTTTATGTGATTAATGGACTGATTAGTGGTGAAATTTGTGGGAAATTAGTACCTAAATTGGGTAATTAGGGCTTGTGATTAGAGACTTTACAATGGGGATTTAAGGGGTCATTTGAGGTCCGATTTTGATGTTCTTCGTATGTATAGAATCGTGGGAGGATGAGGATTCTAGTGATGTAAATTTTATCGGATTCCAAGACGTGGGCCCGGGGGTCAGGTTTGGCCAATTTCTGGATTTTGGGTTAATTTTGATAATTTCGAATGGGTTTCGTTCCTTGGCATATAATAATGATATATATATGATATTTGGTAGATTTGGAGCACTCGACGGCCGAGTCTAGAGGCAAAGGCACTGTGGGCTAGGATTTTAGCCGGTTTTGAGGTAAGTAACGATTCCAAACTTGGTTCTGAGGGTTGGAGACCCTGAACTATGTGATATATGACTATAATTGAGGTGACGCACATGCCAAGTGACGGGCGTGCGGGCGTGCACCGAGTAATGTGTGGCCTGGCTCATCCAATGGCATCGTCTAGAAGTTATTACGGATTGATATCCATACTTCTATTAATGTTGTAAATGTGAACATGTTAGAAATCATGTTAAGTATAAATGCTAAGGCTTCACGCCGAATATGCTGAGACCCGAGTGGTCGTATGTTACTGTCTCATTCTGTGATTATTTGATTTCATATACTCAGTCCTATCATAGCATATCATTTCATGCCTCAGTATCAGTATTGTTAATTACATACATATTTATCATTGATTCGGGCTGCATTTGTGATCCATGTGAGCGAGACTGGAGAGTAATGACTGAGTGAGGCCGAGATCTTGTTGTTAAGACAGTTATGAGATCGGACTGCACACCGCAATGATACTTTAATCATGCCTTTGTTGGCTTGATATAGCGTTTGGGCCAATAGGGCCCCTCCGGAGTCTTTACACCCCTAGTGAGCACATTGATATTGAGGGATGGATCTTCCCGGACATAGACCTTGTCCGAAGTTGATGTTATGTGAGGGATGGATCGTCCCTGGACATGGATCTTGTCAGAGTGTTGTGTTCCAGAGATGGATCTTCTCCGTGGGGCTGGATTGGCCCTTTTCCTCAGTACCGAGTTACTACGGTCACCGATGATTATGTACATTCCGGGATGGACCTTCTGTCATGCCCCAAACTAGGGGAGGCACGACTGGCACTCGATACTGTATTCGATCGAGTTAGCCACTAAACATACTAGCTAACTAAACTGGGGGCCCAACAGATAAGGCATCACAACATTTGAAATACCAAGCCTGGACCGTTAAGGTCATGACCTGAATAACAATAAGCCATATAAAAAAAGGTAGACAATCCAAAATAATAAAGTACTAGCTGGCCGACGAGGCTGCGACTGAAGACAAACATGCCAACACACATATATATACATGCCAAGCCTATGGGCTGGAGACTGAAAACTGCAAAAAGAAACCCAGAATATGTGTCCACAATAGCCTCTAAGAGTGTCATAAGCGCTGTCGGGACAAGGCCTTGACTACACCCAAATTTTACAACAAAAGTAACCATCCTATGAAAGCTCCAGGAAGAGGTGCAGCTTAACAACTCACAGCTGAACACCAAAATCCTAGCGGAGGTGTCGATCAGAGTCCCTGCCTGGACCTGCACGCACGAAACAAACAATGCAGTGTCCCCAGGCAACGGGACATCAGTACGAATAAAAATGTACTGGTATGTAAGGCAGAAAGTAGAATCATACATAGCTGATGTAAAAAGGGTAATAGAGATACCACCTGACACTGAAACTCTGATAACCTCCATGGCCGACATCCGACCTCATAGTAATCAAATATGCATGGTATGCTCGTGTAATCGTATGTCGTGAATACATATATATTGATGCAAATGCATGACATACCCAACCAAATGCTAGCAATGGCGGTCTCTCCCGGTAGCTAACCGGTATCATATTGCCAACCTGTGGCCATCTGTACAATATATATAGTCTTTTGGGCAAATAGGCCCCATACCTCCGATTATAGCTCAAAGTCCATGCATAATATGCCATGTAAGATATGAAATTTGAATGCACATAATAGGCCATAACAAGAACTTAGCTAATCTTGGCTCATTGGTACTCTTATTCTAATAATCTCATAATCACCTTCGTATCGCATACAAATGTCTCTTGGAACCTCATATGTTTTTTTTAATAAGCTTGAAAACTTAAATCGACTTTCAAAAAGATAACTTAACTCTGAAGATGTTAATAAAAAGCTTAAAGTGCTTCACTTAGTCCTTATACCTGATTTCTTGATAATTAGTAAAAGAAAGTATTTCAAAAATCAAGTGTTTTAGNAGCATCATGAAAATACTTCAGCTATGATCCCAATGCCTTTCTTAGAAGGTCTTTCTAGCAATAATATAGTAAAATACCACATTTGAGGTCTTAGGAATTTCCTAGATTTCGTGCTAAAAGGAAGGACGGATCTTAGCCTTAACATAAGAATAAGAGAAGCAACCTCAACATCAATTGTTCCATAAGAAGGGAAACAATGTAAGTACTGCTAGCTTCTAAGAGTAGAGTATCTTTGGAAGCTCGTTCATTGCATTATGTACAATCGGAGTCGTGCAAAAGAAGGAAGGGGATAGCCTCACATACCTTGTATATACTGTCCCAACCTCAAGCTACGCAAATGTCACAACTCCTTAATCTACAATAAGAGAAACGACACTATCGTTATCGTTTAAGCGTCATAACTATTATGTATCGACCACAACCTATTTTATGATGAAACGGACAACACCTCCCCTATTTATATGACTTCACACAAGTCAAAAAAATCACCTAACAGCCCAAACAACATCAATAATAATCATATTGAGCCTCCCAAAATAGTCCACACACAACCTAATCACTTCACACATAAGACGACCACCGTAGTCATGTCAAACGACCCGGAAATGTTACAATTGAACGACCAGCTCACAACCCTACATATTTATGGTGTTTCTCCACACCCTTCCTCCTCCAAAACTCCACAAAACAGTAGTAAAACACGCAGCCCAACAGCAACAATAAACAGTCCGCTACAAGTCAAATAACTCGAACTCACGACTTCCGATCACCGTCCCATGAGTTCTAACTATTAGGAAATACATTTATCAACATTCCTTGATATTTAAACACTTAAATATAGATATTAGAAATTTATTAACTATGAATTAACTTTCAAACCTCTAACTACAAAGAAAAAGAAAAGGCGGTATAATGACACTTACGTCGTAGGGATCGTTTTGATGTTATTGCTTCTCGATTTCATGCCCGGGATGATATTCTTATTTGAAACCCTAGAAGATAGCTTGAGGTTATGTCTAAGGGTGTTCTCTGGTCGTTTTATGCTGAATAATGAAGAGAAAGCCGACCTAATGTTTATATATATAATGTTTGGAAAAGTAAAAGAGGTGATAGCTTGGCACCCTAGGATTGGTCCTTCTTCCGACGCTTATATCGTTTTATCCTGATATCGTATGAACGAACGGTTAAGAGCATTGGAAACTAAATTCTAAGACCTTCAATTCGGTATATAATATGTCCCAATAAGACCTCATATAATACATGAAATGTATTGCTCAAAAAGCTTTAGTGATCCACCTACTTGTCACTTATGATGTCTGCGCAGTCTCGCGAAATTGCAAATATCTCTCTACTCCTATGTCGCATCGATGAACGGTTTAATGCGTATGAAAATGCACTCATAGATCTTCAGTTTGGTAGGTATATAATCCCTTAATTCCAAGTATATCGGGAGAAAATCTCATTTACATATGACCTAATGTTAAGCACATTATGAGTGTAACTTGTGAAGACCTTTGCCAACTTTTGTTCCACCACTTGCTTGACTTCAAAAAATAGAACACAACTATCATACGATAAGAATTAACTCATAGCATAACCTCCTTATCATGTAATGAACCATAGTCTCACCCTAAAGTACATGTTATAACATTCCAAACTCGTCGACTTT
>ML289115.1:0-29724 GCA_005239495.1 Nicotiana undulata
TGAACTTTCCTTAGAAAATTATGAAGTAAAACACAAGAAAATAATTAAAGGAGCCTTGCTCTGCATCACACTGTTCCGATCCATATAACATACCCATGGCGGCGTGCCACTCGATCCCATCATAAGACTTACATTAGGAAATATACACGGAGCTGAATTGCTAACTATTACAAATAACTGAATATCGGTCAGAAACACGCTAAGTGCATAATACCATTCTTGGGAGACTGATAGAGCCATATGCTACAAAATACCAGCACGACTGAGGTGCGATATATAATCTGGATCTCAGGAGCCATCCTGCTCACATAAAATCATCACTACGCAGAACCTCAACACATAAGAAATTATCAAGTCGTTTCACAACTCACACGGCACAATCACAATATCACATGAATTTGACGAAGACGAGACAACACCTGATATCCCAATACCCCTCCTTGAGGAGCGCCATATTGAAATAAACACATTTGACTCGCATGAAGCCCATAATTTGTTTAAATCCATTCATTCACTTCAAGTCGATTCTGCTCGCACTGAACTAGGCTGATAGCCTTACCTGGGNGCAAGCATAAATTCTCAATTAATCAATATTACACTCCTTTATACTTGGTCTAATTCTTCAACCAATTAGGTGACTACATGCCACACTTATGCAATCTTCCCGCGGTCATGCTCTCATGGCCTTCCACACAAGGCAACAAGTCTTCACATCCTTACTCCTGATCCCACAATTGCTGCAAGACAAATCAAGAACCCATAACCAGGATACAAAGCCTCTTTCCTCAAACACCAATCTCAGGTGACACAGAAGACAATACCAGCTTACTCTAAACATTCAGATACTTTGATCTTGTTCCTCCGAGCTCATGACATCCTTGTTAAAGCCGCACACCAATCTCAATTCTTACTTCCAGTTACATACCGATTTTTGCACATAACATGCCAATATAATATGGCGCAAAATTCCATCATAACCCCTGAACCATTATTAGGGTGAACACTTCATTACCTAGGAACCCTTTTTACTGACTTCAATTCATGAGAACCATAACAACTCACAAGTGAGCTCTCACAATCACAATACATGCAATTCCTTAAGCAGTGGTCTGAACCATCATAATACCTCTGGGACCCTCATATACCTGACAATCCATAGCACTTGAATGCTAACAACTGAAGTCTATTACGACGGCCGACAAGCCCCGCACATATTTGCACAAACCATATACATACTCAATCACGCCGAAGAAACTGATCACTGCCGTACTTGTGCCATTTCAACCATGGCTAACCAACCTATCTTCTTTTAATCATCTTTAATTGCCTCAAAGGTAATAGTAACTTCCTTCAACTCATAGCAGCTCAACCCTCACTCATCCCGAGTGACCTTGATTCACGAGACCATGCTGCCTAAATTCCGCAACCCGTCTCACAACCTCCTGATAATCTTTCTACAACCCGGAGTCTATTTCCCTCACTCCTCCGATACTATCCAGCGTGCTGAAATAACATAGACCACTCCAACCATCATCCTTCCTCTTAGAGATTATACTGCAGAAGCTCGATTCTTAATTATACTGCTGCCTGAAACCCTTAAACACCGCATTCTCTAACTTTCGAATTTGTTAGGACCACCACTGAGAGTCAGCTACTCTGACTGGCCCCGATTACAATCAACTCCAAGGATCTCCTAGCACATGAACACCCTTTCAGCGAAGCACGTGACTGATTCACTACCCTTACAACTTGCATATGCCTTAAGCACGAATTCTTAATTTTTCCCAAAGCCTAGCCCTGGTACAATAGGACAAACTTCGCACACATTTATCGAATGCCATGCTCAATTACCGCTTTACTCCTTTCCCTTAGCTGTAACAACTTACCAATATGCCGACAATCCGCAACTCCATGAGGACACAACCCCCACAACCCAACTGCAGGTGGTGGGACTCCCCCACTTTGGTTAACCTTATTCCTTTAAGCACTACCCAACTTCCTTTCCTTACGCCTGGCCTTTTTGAAATGGAACCACCACCTATCACTTTTCACATATCTTCCTTCATCGTGTGCTTCTCAATTGCGTCCTCAATTCAACGTCCTTCTCTGTAGCTCTTTGAGCCAGCAGATCACAACAACTTTGAACTCTCCGAAGATCATCTTTCTCGAGCTGCCTTCATTAGAGGTAACTGTTCAATTCTGAACCACTACACACCACGATCTTTGACAACCGCTTCTTCAGCACCGCTTCACAACACTCTAACCCCATGCAACCGAAGAGCTATAACATCGGCGAATTTAACATATCCTATTCGATCAAACAATGATACCACAACACAGGTGAATACTCCACCTTGCTCGATAGCACCAAGCTTACTACTTTATCAATCTGAATCGGACCGTTCATAGTCCAAGTGCCTTTCCTCCGCCGGAACTAAAATACTGAAATCTCGAAACCACGCCCTGAGAAGACCTCCCTTCAAGTCATTCATTTCCCCTACATATGGGCAAGCATCCTACCATCCTATCAACACCGCGCGATATCCAATTGTAAGCATCATAACAACTTGTCATAGCCTTAAAGTTCTCAGAAACACAATTATTGAGCTGAAACAACATATTATTATTCTGCAGGGTAGCAACAACAGCCCCAACCAACTGCACATGGAAAATATATCGCATCATATCCGTAGCACCATTTCAATTCCTCAAAGCCTCGAATCATAGCAAGAGCTTCGCTACGTATAAGATTGAGTAGGAAGAAACATAGGCATAAGCCTTAATGGAATCAAATCGCACGATGAGGAATCAAGAAGGGAAGTACTTCTACAGCCCTATAGCCTCTTGAAGATAAGTACAAATGTCTATGTACCGATCCGCAAGACTCTACTAGACTTGCTCATGACTCGTGAAACCTAAGGGAACCTAGTGCTTTGATACCACGTTGTCACGACCCAAAACCTATGGGTTGTGATGACGCCGGACACCACTGTCAGGCAACCCAACCCCTTAATCAATTAAAATACCTTCCTGTTTAACAATTTCGATATCGTTGCCTTTATTGCATTTCATAATCAAATAAATAAATTTTTGCAAATTAAACACGGCAAGAAATCTATTTAATTCAATAAAATAAGACTCAACACATCCCCAGAACCCGCTGACAAAAGTACATAAG
The DNA here is from genome assembly GCA_005239495.1 of Nicotiana undulata. NCBI lineage: Eukaryota > Viridiplantae > Streptophyta > Magnoliopsida > Solanales > Solanaceae > Nicotiana > Nicotiana undulata. The sequence goes on from ML289115.1 coordinate 3,179, forward strand.
CAGCTTCTAAGAATTTATACAATTATACAACTCTTGTCCGAGAAATAAATGGGACAAAGGCAATAGATATAACACGTAAGTACACAGAAGGAAGACTCCGGCAGTTGTGGAACGCCTCTGGATGAATGTAGCCCGTATAAGTCCCCAAATCGATCATTGTACTATAAAGGTACCTGTGCAACAAAATGCACAGAAAGTGTAGTATGAGTACATATACATATATGTACCCAGTGAGTATCCCGTCTAATCTCAAAAAAGTAGTGACGAGAGGTCGACTCGATACTCACTAAGGTACAACAATAATAAAGTAAGCAGAATGTAAGGAAAACTTTAGGCAAGTAAAACAAATAATCAAGTACATCAATATCCGGCAACAAATAAAAATCTCAAATCAAACAAGTTTGGTATCCGCCCTGGCGTATGGCCCGCTCCCATATGGTACTCACTCACATCGCTCCGCCGTGGCATACGGCCCGATTCCATCCTGTAAATCTTCGTCATGGCGTACGGCCCGATCCCATCCTATAGTCTCAATCTCCGCTGTGGCGTACGGCCCGATCCCACCCTGTAAATCTTCACTGTGGCGTACGGCCCGATCCCACCCTGTAGTCTCAATCTCCGCCGTGGCGTACGGCCCAATCCCATCATGTAGTCTCAATCTCCACCGTGGCGTACGGCCCGATCCCACCCTGTAGTCTCAATCTCCGCCGTGGCGTATGGCCCGATCCGAAAATATAATCAATCATCACTCTGCCGTGGCGTACGGCTCGATCCCATAATATAATCAATCATCACTCTGTTGTGGCATACGGCCCGATCCCATAATATAATCAATCATCACTCTGCCGTGGCGTACGGCCCGATCCCATAATATAATCAATCATCACTCTGCCGTGGCGTACGGCCCGATCCCATAATATAATCAATCATCACTCTGTCGTGGCGTACGGCCCGATCCCATCCCGTGATTCTCTTATCACACTTAAATCAAGCCAAGTATCACAACGTTCAAAGACAACAATACCAATCACACAAGTATACAAGTCATATCTATGCTACAACAGGGAAAAACAATGAACATGTTGTGTCCTAACTACCCGGACGAAGCAATAATAGCCACTACGTACAGACTCTCGTCACTCGGTGCGTACGTAGCCCCCAAACAAGATCACATAGCAAACAAGGTTACCTAGAGGGACCATTTCCCTCTTACGAGGTTAGAAAGGAGACTCACCTCGCTCCAAAGATTCATCACCGGCTTCCAAGCCTCTACGACTAAAAATGGATGTACACGCTCCCAAACTATCCAAACAACGATAATGCAATAAAAATATACTCAATAGATCATAACCAATTCAAATTACAAAGTTCCTCAGCCCGGCTCAATGAAATGACCAAAATGCCCTCAAGCCCATATGCCCGGACTTCGAAATTTCTTGAAGAAAATATCTACCCGAAGCTTTACTAATTCAATTACACATTTACTTCAAAAATTCATGCTCAAATCGTGGCAAAATATCACATTTTCCAAATTCTAGGTTTCTTAGCAAATTCCCACATTTTTCCCCAATTTTCATATCAAATCTATGTAATAAATCTTGTATTTAACTTGAAAATAAGTAGAAACAACTTACCTTTGATGCTTGATGAAATCCCCCTTGAAATGCTCTCCAAAATCATCCAAGCCAAATGAAAGAAATGAAGAAAATGGGCCAAATTCGTGTTTAAAGAATCTGCCCATGCTTCACCGGGTTGTACATTGCACTTGTGTTGTACAGGTTGTACATCCTATTAAACTTTTCCCTTGTTGGACACCTTCTGTTAAAAAACCCATAACTTCTTGTAGCAATATCCAAATAACAAACGGTTTGAAGCTTTAAAAACTAGACTCGACGATCTTTAATTTGATAGGTTGTACACCATATAACTCCTTATATATACCGAGATATGAGCTTCTAAATTCAGCTCCAGGTATTAGAAAATTCTTGCAAAAACTGCTCCACCAGTCTTCTTCAATCGGTCATAACTTTCTGCACAAAACTCCAAATGACAAATGGTTTAATGTTATGAAAACTAGACTTCAAGATCAAAAACTTTTATGTTTTGTAAATATTCATATTCGTTACATATTCCTATATATATGCTTCCAAAGTTAGCTCCTCGACGCACAATTTGCTGTCCAAAAATGCACCAGAAAATTTCTGCAATTTTTTTCCTTCTTTTTCGTCCGAAATTCATTCCGTTAACCTTCCGAAATCCACCCGAGGCCCTCGGAACCTTAACCAATTATACCAACATGTCCCAAAACATGATACGAACTCGCTCGAGGCCTCAAATCACATCAAACAACGTCAAAATCATGAATCGCTCTCCAATCCAAATCTTTAAGAACTTAGAATTTCAAACTTCTACATCCGACGCCGAAACCTATCAAATCACGTCCGATTGACCCCAAATTTTGCACACAAGTCATATTCGACATTACGGACCTGTTCCAACATTCGGAACTGGAATCCGACCCCGATATCAAAAAGTCAAACTTCTCAAAAACCTTCAAATTTCTATCTTTAGCCAAATGACCTTCGGACATCCGAATTCACTTCCGATCACGCTCCTAACTCCAGAATCACAATACGGAACTATTCCTAGACTCGGAATTCAAAACGGACATCAATATCATTGAAATGCGCTTCAAGCCAAACTTAGGAAATTTCTTCAAAAATGATGACTTCTTTAATATACACCGAAACGCTCTCGGGTTATCCAAATCCCGATCCGGACATACGCCCAAGTCCGAAATCACCATACAAACCTACTGGAACCTTCGGGTTCTGATTCCGAGGTCGTTTACTCAAAATTCCAGTCTTACTCAATTTCTTCAACTTAAGGCTTCTGAAATGAGAATTTTCCTTATAATTTAACTATAAACCTCCTGAATTTCAACTCTGACCATACACACAAGTCACAATACCCGAAATGAAGTTGTTAATGACTCCCAACTACTGAACGACGCGCTGGATCTCAAAATGACTGGTCGGGTCGTTACAATAGTACTAGCATGTATGAACAAACTCTACTCTAGATGGAATAAACATAAAAAATGTAGTAACACAATTAGAGACCTCATATAACAATTCACATAAATAGGGGGAAACACAAATAAGAGTCACCATGTTTTCTTATCCCGTTTTGCTATCTTTTGGTTAAAGTATTTTAAAGCCAAGTGTTATTATTATTAATATACCACCGTGTCGTTGTCACACGGAGTCCGGTCTCTGCCCGACTGGCTAAGCCATCCTAAGTGAGACATCAATATACCATTGTGTAGTTATTACACGGAGTCCAATCTCCGCCCGATCGGCTAAGCCATCTCATTTGAACTAGTGGGACATCATCATTATCATACTTTCATTATTACCACCGTGTCATTATCACATGGAGTCCGATCTCTGCCCGATCGGCTAAGCCTTCCCACTTGGAACAATGAGACATCATCAATACCATACTTTCATAATTACCACCATGTGTACATCATGGAGTCCGATCTCCGCCCGATCGGCTAAGCCATCTCACTCTAGGACATAACCATATCATTTTTAAATCTTTTAGTTCACATCTTATATCATTTTAATCCTTTGGTTCACATTTCTTCTCATCCTTTAGTTTATAGTTCTTGGCACTTGGGCCTATTTAACCTTTTTAGGTTACATTCCATTCTCCAACCACATCATATATTCATCCTTCACCTCGGCCAAAACAATCACATAAGAGGAGTCGTACACATAGTAAAAGAAGGAGCATAGTGATCACATCTCATACATCCAAATAGCATAATGACATGGTAGTAACATAGAATGACAGGAAAGCAAGAGTTTCGCAACTTATCACACATAACCCATTTACTCTTTAGAGAATCAAACAAGGGAATTCATACCGTACATTTTTGGCACCAACGATTTTATTCCATGAATATTAGAGTTAGCCATACATACCTTGATTTGGGTTTTTTCCTTAATTTCTACCACAATCCACCGGGCCCTTTTAGCACCTTCAATCAAATTCACAATGTAGCACAATTGAACCCATAATTAGGAATAATGATCATGTCTTGAGCTTACTTGAGCATTGTATCAAACACTAGGTGCTCATTAAGATTGCATGGTCCCCTTTTTAGTGAAGGATTACTCTAACCTATTTCCCTTTACTAGTTTAGGATTACTTGATTACATGCAAGTACATTTTCTATCCCCATTCACATGAACTAACCTATCCATGGTCCATTTTAACTAAAATCTGGAAATTAAGGTTGGTATGGTAGAAGCTTAGCTCTTAGAGGGAAGAAATGGGTGTCCTTCTTGATTAGTTCCAAGCTTGAGTAGTGATGGAGGATCAATTGGCGGGAGTTGGGACCTTCTCTCTCTCTAGAACGCACTCTCTTCTCACTCTAAATTATCAGGAAATGGCTAAAAAGATGCGGGATGGGTGTTATATAAGTCTGGGGGTCGGGTTTTTAAAATTAAAAAATGGGTGCCCTGACACAGGTTTGCAGTCCGGAATGCGATCGCATTTCGGTTATGCAGTCCGCAAACCTGCCGCATAATTGGTCTCAACTGGGCAAAAAATAAAAAGGAAACTGCCTAGGTATGCGGCAACTATGCGGTCCGCATACCTATTATGCGGTCGTATAGTGCACCGCATAACTCTCACCACAAAACTCACGTGCTAAGTTGCGACGAACTATGCGGCCCGCATACACGAAATGCGATCGCATTTTGGGTCGCACAGTTGCCCTCAAAATGGACAGCAAGTTGTCCAGCTATGCGGCCATTATGCGGTCCGCATACCTGATATGTGATCGCATACTGGACCACAGATCTGCATTCTATCATGAAAATGTTCCTCTAAGTCCGCAGGGCACTTTTCAATCCTAAAGGTCCGAACCGTGACGAGCTTGCAAGCCGCGAAGAATTTCTATAGATATAACGACATAGGGATATAATCAGGCGTGGTTTTGGTTAAGAATTTTTACGGGTCTTTACATCCTCCCCCACTTAAGATCATTCGTCCTCGAATGAGGATCGGGTGAATCACTTGGGTTTGAATACACTATGTGCCAACCCCCAAATTTTAACTAACTCCCAATTTTTCTAAAAATTTTGCCAGAGTTTCCTTTGTAATTAGGCCTATCCACCTGTCACAGAGCCCCCGAAACATATTTCAACGAACTTCACATAATCAGTCAACACAATAGAACATAAATACAGCATAAAGTAAGGAGTCATAAGAGGATAGATAATTAGGGGAGTGGGGTGACTTTGCAAAATTTTGACAAGCAATGCAATTATTTAGAGGTGACAACTTCCTAGACTATTACCTGACTTATTCAAATAAATGAGGGTACTTCTTTTTTATTTCATTTTCAGCTTCCCAAGTAGCTTCCTCGACTTGTTGATTTCGCCATAATACTTTAATCGATGCAATTTCCTTGTTATTTCAACTTACGGACCTGCCTATCAAGAATAGCAACCGGAACCTCTTCATATGACAATTCTTCGTTAACCTCAACACTCTCAACCGGCACGATGGCAGACAGGTCTCCAACCACTTTCTTTAACATGGACACATGAAACACTGGGTGCACCAACGACATTTCAGGGAGCAGCTCCAGCCTATACGCCACCTTTCCTATCCTTTGAGTGATTCTATATGGCCCCACATACCTCGGACTCAATTTCCCTTTTTTCCCAAACCGCATGACCCCCTTCATGGGAGATACCTTCAAGAACACCCAATCATCTTCTAGGGATTCTAAATCCCTGCGACGAACGTCCGAATAGGATTTTTGACGTCTCTAAGCAGTTTCTAACTGTTCCTTTATGATTCTAACCTTCTCCATAGCTTGATGCACGAGATATGGTCCCAATAGTTCGGCCTCTCCAACATCGAACCACTCAATCGGTGACCTACACCTCCTACCGTACAAAGCCTCAAATGGTGCCATCTGAATACTGGCATGGAAACTATTATTGTAAGAAAATTCTATAAGTGGCAAATGATCATCCCATCTACCTTTAAAATCAATCACACAAACTCGTAACATATCCTCAAGCATTTGGATAGTCCGCTTTGCTTGTCCGTCAGTTTGCGGGTGGAAAGTCGTGCTGAGATTTACCTGCATCCCCAAACCTTGCTGAAATTTCTTCCAAAAGTTAGCTGTGAATTGGGCCCCTCGATCCGAGATAACGGAAACTGGAGTGCCATGGAGCCTGACTATTTCCCTGATATACAACTGAGCATATTGTTCTGCAATGTCGGTGGACTTAACTGGCAAGAAATGTGCTAACTTCGTGAGCCGATCCACTATTACCCAAATTGAGTCAGACTTGCGTGGAGTGCGGGGTAACCCTACCACAAAATCCATACTGATCATCTCCCACTTCCACATCGGTATTTCTATAAGCTGCGCCAACCCACCGGGCCTTTGATGTTCGGCCTTCACTTGCTGACAGTTCGGACACTTAGCCACAAAGTCCGCCACACCCCTCTTCATGTTATTCCACCAATAAACTTCCTTGAGGTCGTGGTACATTTTCGTTGAACCTGGGTGTACGAAATATCTAGAGTTATGAGCCTCTGCCATTATCCTCTCCGGAAGGTCATCCACATCTGGGACACATAATCGTCCTTGGCACCGCAAGACACCGTCATCCTTGCTAAGCAAAAAAGTTGTGGTCCTATTATTAAGAATTGCCTCTTTTAGCCGCGCTAATGCTGGATCATTGTATTGCTTTTCCTTGACTTCCGCCACAAGTGACGATTCTGCTCTGTTACGTACTATAACATCCCCTTCATCAGAGGCCGTAAGAAAAAATCCCAGGCTGTCCAACTGGTGAACTTCTCGAGCCAAGGGCCTTTGACCTGCTTCCAAGTGAGCCAAGCTACCCGTGGATTTCCGACTAAGAGCGTCTGCCACCACATTAGCTTTCCCCGGATGGTATAAGATATTCATATCATAATCTTTGAGCAACTCCTGCCATCTTCTTTGCCTTAAGTTTAACTCCTTATGTATGAATAGATATTGGAGACTCTTGTGGTCTGTGAACACGTCCACATGGACTCCATACAGATAGTGCCGCCAGATTTTCAATGCAAAAACAACTGCTGCAAGCTCCAAATCCTGCGTCGGATAATTCTTTTCATGATTCTTAAGCTGCCTTGAAGCATATGCTATAACCTTACCACATTGCATTAACACACACCCCAGACCAAGCATCGGACCACTAGAACTTGACCGCTTTTTGCGTCAGTTTTGTCAATGGGGAGGTGAGAGTAGAGAATCCTTCCACAAACCTCCTATAATATCCAGCTAAACCCAGGAAACTGCGAAACTCTGTCGGGGTTATTGGTCTAGGCCAATCCTTTACAGCTGCGAACTTATGGGGATCGACTCGAATCTTTTCCCTGGAGACAACATGGCCCACAAAGGTAACTGATTCCAGCCAGAATTTGCATTTCGAGAACTTTGCATATAAATGGTGCTAATGAAGAGTCTGCAGAACTTCCCTGAGGTTATTAGCATGATCTTCCTGACCTCGCGAGTGTACAAGGATATCGTCAATGAAGACTATCACAAAAGAGTCAAGAAATGGCTTGAAGACCCGATTCATAAGGTTCATGAAAGCTGTTGGGGCGTTGGTTAGCCCAAAAGACATTACCAAGAATTCAAAGTGCCCATATCGAGTCCTGAAGGTGGTCTTAGGAATATCCTGCTCCCTTATCTTTAGTTGATGATACCCGGACCGCAAATCAATTTTTGAAAAGAACCTAGCATGTTGCAATTGATCGAATAAATCATCTATCCGAGGCAATGGGTATTTGTTTTTTATTGTGACTTTGTTGAGATTCCGGTAGTCAATACACATTCGCAGCGACCCATCCTTCTTTCTAACAAAAAGAACTGGTGCGCCCTAAGGCGACACACTTTGTCGAATGAAACCCTTTTCTAAAAGATCCTTCAGTTTCTCCTTTAACTCCCTCAATTCTGCTGGTGCCATCCTATAGGGTGGAATAGATATCAGTTGCGTGCCCTGCAATACATCAATCCCAAAATCAATCTCCCTGTGTGGAGGGATCCCAGGGAGCTCATCCGGAAAGACATCAAGGAACTCATTCACAATAGGCACGGATTCGGAAATGGGTAGCTTGGAGGTGGTGTCCGCAATCCGGACCAAATGGTAGATACAACCCTTTCTGATCATCTTTGAGGCCTTAAGGTATGAAATAAACCTACCTCTCAGCATAATATTATTCCCCTCCCACTCAATAGTTGGCTCATTAGGAAACTCAAGCCTCATAATTCTGGTTCGGCTGTCGAGTTTGGCAAATCATGAATAAAGCCAATCCATACCCATTATTACATCAAAATAAATCATTCCTAGCTCAATAAGATCGGCCGTGGTATTCCGACCATGCACCGTGACAACATAGTTCCTATAGACCCGCGCGGCCGTAATAGATTCACCAACCGGAGTAGATACTGAGAACGTCTAATGAAGATGTTCTAGTTCTATCCCAAAGCTTGAAGCAATATAAGGAGTGACATATGATAAAGAAGATCTGGGATAAATAAGGGCATACACGTCATGAGATTGGACAGTCAAAATACCTGTGACCACATCTGGAGAAGCCTCTGCACTCTGACGACCACTCAGAGCATAGAACCGGATAGGTCCTCCTTGACCCCGTGCACCACCCCTAGCTGCACCGCGCCCTGCTGGTGCTGGAGGGCCTCGGGCTGGAGGGTGTGTTGAAGATGTAGCAGCTGAAGAACTGGATGGCTGAGCAGTACCCCTACCTGCTCCCTGACTGGAGGTACAACAGTCTCTCTGAATATGGCCTCTCATCCCGCACCCATAACATACCGGCCGGTCCAAGTAACAGGGCCCAGAATGAAACCTCTTACACTTAAGGCATGGGGCCCTCCGCTGCTGCTGGAATCTCCCTCCTGACGACCCGGCTGATGGAACCTCCTGCTACCTGAACTGGCCCCAAAGCGACCTCCCTACTGATGATGATGATGTCCTATTGGTGGGGCACTAGCTGAGGACTGAACATAAGACTGGGGTGGCCCTGATGACCCATCCCGAGGAATTGATCTCCCACCTCCGAATGAATCCCCAAAGTTGCCCGCTGACCGGGCCTTACTACCACCTTCTCGATCCATCCCTAGCTTAAACGTTCGAGCTTTTGTAGCCTGGGCGAATCCCACAATCTTCCCATAATTCATGTCAGAATGTAAAGCAGTTGTGGCAGCTTCATTCATAACCAAGGGACAAAGGCCTTGCACGAACCGACGAACTCTAGCCTCCATAGTTGGCATCATATGAACAACATACTTGGAAAGGCGCACAAACTCCATATGGTACTCCCACACACTCCTACTACCTTGTTTGAGGACCTCAAACTCTGAAGCATGAGTTTCCCTAATCTCGGCGAGCAATAAATGGTCTATGAAGGCATCTGCAAACTCACTCCACCTCGCTGGAGGGCTCTCATCCTCACGGGAATCCTCCTACATCTGAAACCATGAATACTCCGCCCCTTTAAGACGATAGGAGGCCAACTCTACTCCCTCCGTTTCAGTAGCACGCATAACTCGGAGGGTCTTGTGCATCTCATCAATGAAATCCTGAGGGTCGGCCTTGGGGTCGGTACATGTGAACTCTGGAGGGGCTAATTGAAGGAACCTGTTAACCCTGGAACCAGAAGAATCTCATTGCCCGCTAGAGGATGTGAGGGCAACATTTGACCTCTGGGCTTGCGAAGCCACCAACTGAGTCAGCATCTGGATAGCTCCCCTAAGATCCTCGTCAGAAATACTGGGACCGGAGGCTGGGACTGGAGGAGGATCAGGAATATCAATGGGAGGGTGTGTGGCACCCTCCGCTAGAGTAGGAATTGGGATGGTCCGTCCTAGTACGGCAGAATTAGGATAATTCATAGTCGGGGAATTATTCCTACCCGCATCATTCAATTGGGAATCGATGGCCACTCCTGGGGTGGCATTGGCTTGTTGGCCGAGTCGTGCTTTCTTACTGGGTGCCATTTACTGAAAGTTAAAACAATGCACGAGTTAGAGAGAGACAACCTCACTTTTCACTCCATCGCACGATACAGAATAACAATGAAGGGTAGTATTCCTAAATGCCCAAGCAGCCCCCTAATTATAGATGTGGTCGACAACACACCGATAAGAAGGGCTCTACTAGGCACGGCTCCGAGACATCCTAGGACACTTTAAAACCTTAGGCTCTGATACCAAGTTTGTCATGCCCCAACCATGGGGGATGCGACCGGCGCTTAACCGAGTGAACCCAGTCAAGCAAGCATGCTTAGCCGTTCCAACCCGACTCATTTACTCCTCGAGTTTATAGCATAACATTGTCTACTGAGTTAGCAGGAGATAAATCAAACACATACATTCATGATATTAGCCCATTCCTTCTTATGTACCGATACCAACACTTGGGTCTCCCAAATACATACATACTAATTACAACATTTAAGAGATGGGGTTACAGTTATGAGTTAACCAAACAACTACCCAAAACATACATGACCCACATAAGTGTCTACGGAGCCTCTAAAACTGAGGAAGATGGGCATAATCCTGCTGGCGACAAGGCCCCGACAATACCTTGAAATAGAACAACATATACAAAAGAGAGCAACATAGATTTACACACGGACCCGGGAGGAGATGGGGATCACCAGAACTACTAAAGGGAGGAGGAGAGGGCACCACTATCGACGCTCGGCGCTACCAGCTATAGAGCCACATAAATCCATAAGACGATGTAGCGCCCCCGGAAAAGGGATGTTAGTACCATTGAATAGTACTAGTATGTATGAACAAACTCTACTCTAGATGGAATAAACATCAAACATGTAGTAACACAATTAGAGACCTCATATAACAATTCACAGAAATAGGGGGAAACACAAATAAGAGTCACCATGTTTTCTTATCCCGTTTTGCCATCTTTTGGTTAAAGTATTTTAAAGCCAAGTGTTATTATTATTAATATACCACCATGTCGTTGTCACATGTAGTCCGGTCTCTGCCCGACCGGGTAAACCATCCTAAGTGAGACATCAATATACCACCGTGTCGTTATTACACGGAGTCCGATCTCTGCCCGATCGGCTAACCCATCTCATTTGAACCAGTGGGACATCATCATTATCATACTTCCATTATTACCACTGTGTCATTATCACACGGAGTCCGATCTTCGCCCGATCGACTAAGCCTTCCCACTTGGAACAAAAAGACATCATCAATATCATACTTTTATAATTACCACCATGTGTACATCTTGGAGTCTGATCTCCGCCCGATCGGCTAAGCTATCTCACTCTAGGACATAACCATATCATTTTTAAATCTTTTAGTTCACATCTCATATCATTTTAATCCTTTATTTCACATTTCTTCTCATCCTTTAGTTTATAGTTCTTGGCACTTGGGCCTATTTAACCTTTTTAGGTTACATTCCTTTCTCCAACCACATCATATATTCATCCTTCACCTCGGCCAAAACCATCACATAAGAGGAGTCGTACACATAGTAAAAGAAAGAGCATAGTGATCATATTTCATACATCCAAATAGCATAATGACATGGTAGTAACATAGAATGACATGAAAGAAAGAGTTTCGCAACTTAACACACAGAACCCATTTACTCTTTAGAGAATAGAACAAGGGAATTCATACCGTACATTTTTTAGCATCTTCAATCTAATTCACAATGTAGCACAATTGAACCCATAATTAGGAATAATAATCATGTCTTGAGCTTACTTGAGAATTGTATCAAACACTAGGTGCTCATTAAGATTGTGTGGTACCCTTTTTAGTGAAGGATTACTCTAACCTATTTCCCTTTACTAGTTTAGGATTACTTGATTACATGCAAGTACGGTTTCCATCCCCATTCCCATGAACTAACCTATCTATGGTCCATTTTAACTAAAATCTGGAAATTAAGGTTGGTGTGGTAGAAGTTTAACTCTTAGAGGGAAGAAATGGGTGTCCTTCTTGATTAGTTCCAAGCTTGAGTGGTGTTGTAGGATCAATTGGAGGGAGTTGGGACCTTCTCTATCTTTAGAAACCACTCTCTTCTCACTTTAAATTATCAGGAAATGGCTAAAAAGATGGGGGATGGGTGTTATATAAGTCTGGGGGTCGAGTTTTTAAAATTAGAAAATAGGTGCCCTGACGCAGGTTTGTGGTCCAGAATGCGATCGCATTTCGGTTATGCGGTCCGCAAACCTGCCGCATAATTGGTCTCAATTGGGCGAAAAAGAAAAAGGAAACTGCCCAAGTATGCGGCAACTATGTAGTCCGCATACCTGTTATGCGATCGCATAGTGCACCGCATAACTCCCTCTGCAAAACTCGAGTGAAAATTTGCGACGAACTATGCGGCCCGCATACACGAAATGCGATCGCATTTTGGGACGCACAGTTGCCCTCAAAATGAATACCAAGTTGTCCAGCTATGCAGCCATTATGCTGTCAATATACTTGATATACGACCGCATAGTGGACCGCAGATCTGCATTCTTTCACAAAAATTTTCTAATTTCTATAGATATAACGACATAGGGATCTTTTCGAGCGTCATTTTTGTTAAGGATTTTTACGAGTCTTTTCATTACGAGCCTTAGACGGTACGGTCTTATGCTTGGGTCTCGTGTGGTGAGTCTAGGTTAAGAATTGTTGTATTATGGCAAGGAGAAGTATTAATTTGAATGTAAGTCAGAAGTAACTTGGATAAATTGGAAAACTTTGTAGTAGATCGGATAGGCATGGTAAGGGATATGATAAGTTATTTGGGTGTTTATGAGGCAATGAGTTTTTACAGGTGTTTCTTAGCAATGCTCTTGGGTTTTGGTGACCTGCGTAGCTTTGTTGAGTTAGAAGGATTCAGTTCTGACGGTTTGGTGTTGTAAAAATGGGATTCGGATAGTTCCTGATGGTCTCTACCATGGTTAGAGATGTATATTTTCTACTGGTGTGAGGTGCAGGTGATGTATAGTGATTTTTCTTCTAAATGGGATCAAATGGAAAGTTATTTGCTAGTTGGGTATAGTTGTTTGTGGCTCGGAAGGGATCATGAAGTTCTCATATTTATCATAGGATGGCATGGCGTATGCGGTATGTTGTGTAGAGTTGAGATTTGCATATATGAGGTCACGGTTCAGTTCTGGAAGGAAGGTCAAAAATTCTTAGGCAGCATTGGCAGCTTCAGATAACTAGGTAGATGATATCACTATTGGGTGGCTTGATGAGGGTATACATTTCTGAAAGGGCAATGTGTGGAGTTAAGGGTGCTTCATTGGTATTGCGACGCTCTCTTGTTGGATCGACTGTTGATATTCATGGTTGCTTGGTGACACAGAAGAATTATAGGGGTATCCCTCGTGGAATGATTGAGTATTAGGGATATGTTATATATTCGAGCGGTGGAGTTGGGATCAGATATGGTAATGTGTGCGCTTCATGGACTTCGAGACTGAGACTTCTCATAAACAAATTATTTTGTGGTTGTGGACTGTGAGGATACGAGCAAAGCTAGTCAGATGTTAGTAAATGCCATGATTCAGCCATTGTGAACCTTCGGAGAGTTATCTATCTGTTATGGGTGACTAGAGTTGATTTAGGGTTATTGGTAGGCTCAGTATGGGTGTGTATTCTGCACTGGGTCGGAATTGTTGACTCCGAATTGCTATTTTTGATGGATGTACCATTCGATTGTCATTGAGTTTATTCATATTCCGGAGTGATCTATGAGTTACCCTTAGGTGTTGCGAGGAGTGGTGATTGTTTGTTATATGCACATATGGTGCAGATTTATTTGGGCTTTATAGCGGTATTTGAGTAAGGTAAGTAATTGAGTATTGCGGGATTGAGACGTACTGGTTATGTTCTTTCTGATTCGTGTGGCATGGTATCGTCTGATTCCCCCGTGGTTATGGCAATGCACGTGGAGTACTTGATGTCGAATTGCGCATGGTTATTGATTTTGAGCAAGGTGGCTTGAAGTATTTCATGTGGACCATCGTTTGGATGGGATCACGTATTATAGCGGAGTTATGTGGAGGTATGATCCTTGGTGTCAGATTCGTGTGTTTGATTTTACGATGTGCCAGGCTCTTAGCATAGTGTTGTGATGGTAATTGTTAATGGCAGGATAACCCTCTCGTGTGAATCTTTTCTATGATTTGAGTTCGTGAGATGTTGCTATTGAGTGCACAAGTTGCATAGGTTATGGCTTTGGATTGTATTGATGCGTCATGTCATCAGAGTGGTCATGCTGGATGAGAAGAGGTCATTGGGACTAGAATGAATACTACCAGAGTTGACTACAGCATGGTTGGAAGGATGATATCAGAAGTTGGCTTAGAAATCTGCTATAGTTCATGTCGGAGAAAGGGGGAGCTCCATGGCTGGCTGATCGGACGAATGGTTGCTAGTTTTTACGTGTTTCTTTCATCATCGGTAGTATATGAAAGTGTTAGAGCGAGGCTTGCTTGATAAGAGGTTATGTACCGGTATTGGGTTGTTTTGAGCAGCTATTGTGATTATGAGTTATCGCTATGAGTGTTTGAGTCATGAGGTATACTATGTGATTACATCTTGGGTTATGGATATGGCTTGATACAGCGTGTTTAGACTTATTCAGTTTATAGTTGTGGCATTTTGATCTTGTAAATTATTTCAGAAGTGGAAATTTGGTTCTCAGGTTTATGGGTCAGGTTGGATTTCGAAATTTCAACAGTGTTGTTCTATTAAACCTATATGGGATAGGGTGATGTGGGATCACCCCCGGGTATGTGCATGGTAGGTTACACGGCAATTTTGGTGGTTTTTGGAATAGCTCTGGGCACGCTCGAGGACAACAAATGTTTAAGTGGGGGAGAATGTATCGACCCGATCGGTCGTTCCGAGAGTTTAGCCCTGTTTCCCCTATTTCTGCTTTATTATGTGTTGTTCAGCTCTTTTATGTTGTGTTGGGTCAGTTGGTTCGGGTTCGGAGTGATTGTGGGGAGAAATGAGACACTTAGTCTCTTAAGTTGGCTTTATAGTTAGAAAAGTCAACCGAAAGTTGACTTATAGGTAAATGACCTCGGAATGTGGTTTTTATGGCTCAGATAGCTTCATTAGGTGATTTGGGGCTTAGGAGTGTGTTCAGAATATTTTTCGGAGTTCCGGAGTAGAATTAGTCTTGAATTGGCGAAATTGAGTTTTTGGCACTTTTCGGTCGGTAGTGGAAAATTAGCTATCGGGGTCGGAATGGAATTTTGAAAGTTGGAGCAGGTTTGTAGTGTCATTTTCGACTTGTGTGCATAATTTGAGGTCAATCGGACATGATTTGATAACTTTCGACATCAAATGTAGAAGTTTGAAGTTCTAAAGTTCATTAGGCTTGAATTGGGGTGCAATTCATGATTTCGATGTGCTTTGAGGTGATTTGAGGCTTCGAGCAGGTCCGTGTTATGTTATGGGACTGGTTTGTGTGAGTGGACGGGGCCCCGGAAGCCTCGGGTGTGTTTCGGGGTGGTTTTGGATCATTTCGGGTTGTTTTGCAATAGTTTATGCTGGTGTCTAGTGTTTTTCTTCAAGTTCGTGAGGATCCTCTCGCGTTTGCGAAGAAGGATATGGCTTTAGGGACTTTGTTGATCCTCGCGTTCGCGAAGAAGAAAAATCTTTGTTACGCATATCTGACTTTGGAGGCTCATAACTCACAATCTATAAAGAATTTGAAGATGATCCAATAACCAAAAGTTGTATCCCTTTGTGTCTAGTTTTTAGAAATGTAAACCATTTAGCATTTAGATTTGTGTACAAAGAGTTATGGCTAGTACACTAGAGACTGTCCGGTAAGATAAAGAAGAAATTTGTGTTGCACAAGGCTGACTTTGGCAGCTTATATCTTAAAGTATAAAAGGAATTGGAAAATTACCAGAACAAGATAGTTGTAGATATTGGTGTCTAGTTTCCAAAAAATTAAACCATTTGGAATTTGGAGTTTTATACTAAAAGTTATGGCTATTATACTACAGGATGCCTGATAAGAGTTTGGAAATGGTTTTTGAGAGTTTTTAATCATCGCGAACGCGATGGGTGCCGCGAACGCGAATGAGGAATACCTTGGTAGAATTTAAAGTTCAAAAGCGAGAGTTTTGAGTTCATGTCACAAAATTTAATTGGGAGCTCGTTAGAAGGCGATTTTTGGAGAGATTCTTGCGTGGGTGTTTGGGGTAAGTGATTCTTACCTAGTTTTGGTTAATTCCCATGATTATGCCTTTAATTTCATCATTTAATTTGTGATTTGAGGTGGAAATTGGGCGAAAAGTGGAAGAAAGTTTGGGAAATGCTTTTGGGGATTTGAATGGGAATTTGAGGTCGGATTTCGATGAATTTGATGTGGGTAGATTCGTGAGTGAATAAGGATTCTAGTTTTGTGATTTTTATCGAATTCCGAGACATGGGCCCGAGGGTCGAGTTTGGCCAAATTTGGGATTTTTGATGTAATTCGATTATATTCGAGTGGGCTTTGTTCCTTTAGCGTATATTGATGATATAAATTTGGTTTTGGTTAGATTCAGAGCAATCGGAGGCCGAGTCAAGAGGCAAGGGTATCGCGGATTAAGATTTTGGCCGATTTGAGGTAAGTAACGATTGTAAATCTAGACCTAAGGGTATGAAACCCTGGTATTTTATATTGTTTTGATAAATGAGGTGACACACATGCTAGGTGACGAGCGTGTTGCGTGCACTGGTAGGGATTGTGACTTGGTCCATCCCATAGTGACTATTAAGCCGCGTATTTGATTTGAAATCATATGATATCCCATATTTTAGAGATTGATACTATATTTTGGATTGTACGCCATGTTTGGGGCCTTCTTCTAACCTGTTTGGACCCTCAGAGGTATTTTACTACTATTCTCACACTGTTTTGATAGAAAATATAATCTCAGTCATGATTTATACCTGTTCACTGTTTATTCCTGTTTATCACTCTGTTTTTAATTAATGAAAGGTATTTTGGGATGAGTCCCCATGATTTGTGATGAGTTGCCCGAGTGTCTTGTGAGGATGATGATTGAGTGAGGCCGAGAGCCGGATTGTGAGGATAGTGATGGATCGGGCTGCACGCCGCAGCATTTTATATATATATATATATATATATATATATATCTGGATCAGGCTGCAAGCTGCAGCGAGATATATATGGATCAGGTTGCACGCCGCAACGAGATATTGGATCGGGTTGCACGCCGCAGCGATATAACGCTTGGGCTGTAGGAGCCCCTCCGGAGTCTATACACCCCTAGTGAGCGTAGTCGACTATTATGGATCGGGCTTCACGCCGCAGTGGTTACTATTATGGATCGAGTTACACGCTGCAGCGATTATTATATGGATCGGGTTGCGCGCTGCAGCGATTGTTATATGGTATCTATTGAGTGAGAGTGTTGAGTGTGAGCATTGACTTTTGAGAGTAGAGTCACGAGTGACTGAGAGTCTTGCCCGAGAGGCTTTATTTGTGAGTGACAATGTGCCCGAGGGGCTGATATTTTTATGAAACTACTATTTTCACTCTTCTTTACATTGAGCCTCTAATGAAAACGTTGAATAAATATTTTATACGAGATTTTAAAGGGAAAATTGGAGATTTTATGAAAAATTTGAAATGTAGATTTCTAACTCGATTAAAATTATTTTCATTGTTTCTTATTATATGTCTTTACATGATCTTTACATGCTCGTCATTACACTCAAGTCTTTAGTTATAATTTTTACTTATTGAGTTGGCTTACTCACGTTACTCCCTGCACCTTGTGTGCAGATTCAGGTGCCAGGACTGAGTGAGAGCGGATTTGTTCCCTTTGGAGCCTTTCGGAGATTGCGAGGTAGCTGCACGGTGTCCGCAACCTCGTCTGTCTCTTTCCTATTTCGTCATTATGTACATTCTCAGACTTGTTTGTATTAAGGGAACATTACAGATTTGTATTTCCTTTTAGATACTCATGACTGATGACTCCGGGTTTTGGGGCAGTGTTTAGATGTCTTACTTATCTCTACTTGAGTGAAATGCTAAAAATGGTAATTTTATTTAATGGTCGGTTAATATTGAAGTAAATGAAAAGTTCCTTATGTTATGTGTAGTGGATTGGCTAGCCTAGTATCACGATAGGCGCCATCACGGCCTGGGTAGTTTTGGGGTCGTGACACTTGACCTGCTAGTAATTAAACACCGCGAGACACCTCCCGTGTCCTTCCTCATCCTTCGCTACCAAAATTCTGCCTCGAATCAACATCCATCTCTGTAGCACCTGAACTAATAAATTCCTACCACCTCTACACCTCCTAGAAGATCATCTTTCTCAAGCCATCAACATTAGAAATACCGATTCGATTTTGAACTGCTGCACACCACTATCTCTGACAACCCCTTCCCATGCATCATTTCACAATACCCTGCCCCAAAGGAGAATCGAAGAAGACCATAACACCGGCGAACAGTAATGCGTTCAAACAAGGACTACTTAACCACATCACCTGCAAATTCCACCACACTTGAAATATCAAGTCTCGGTACTCCATCAACCAAACCTAGACATCTATAGTCCGTCCGCCTTTCCTATGTTGGGATTAAATGCTGAACCTCTAAATCATGCACCGAGAAAAAAAAACCTTCTATCAAGTCATTCACTATGTCTGCACATATACGAGCACCTCACCATTACATCAATAATGTACGATAGCAACTCGTGAACATCATAGCAACATGTGCATAGCCTCAAAGCCATTAGGGATACGGCTACTGAGTTGAAATGACAAAATATCCTTCCGTAAGAAGACGATAATAACTTGCTCGAATGTGCAGAGGAGAAATATCCCGCCCCACGTCTGTAATACAACTGTAACTCCTCGATTCCCAATAGACATGAGCGCTCAACATCATATAGGAATGAGTAGAAAGGAAATAAAGGCATAAGCTTCAAAGGAATCAAATCGCACGAAGAGGAATCAAGAAGGGATGTGGTCTTAACAGCCCTGTAGTCTCTCGAAGATAAGTACAGACGTCTCTGTACCGATCTGCAAGACTCTACTAGGCTTGCTCATGACTCGTGAGACCCAACTGAACTTAAGCTCTGATACCAAGATGTCACGACCCAAAATTCACTATGGGTCATGATGGCGCCTAATGCCGTTGTCCGGCAAGCCAACATCGATTTATCAATTTATTTACTCATTTTAGTATTTTTGAAATCGTGATTTTTCCTTAATTTTGCAGTGTATCATAGAATTTACAAAATGAATAAAAATATTGACAAGAACAAAAATAATGATTAACCCGAAGAACACGCCCAAAACCCGGTGTCACAAGTGCATGATCATCAACTAGGAAATATGATAAAATACAACCTCTGTCTGGAATACAAATTAGATAGGAGAATGTAAATAACTCTGATGGAGACTCTATATGTTGAAGATTCATAATATGGAATGCAGATCACCGTAAGTCCCCACAATAGACGCGCCTCTGCGCCCAAAAGACCACTAGACATATATGTACCTGCAAAAAATGTGCAGCAAGTGTAGTATGAGTACGTAAATCAACGCGTACCCAGTAAGTATAAAGCCTAACCTCTAAGAAATAGTAACGATAGGTTGACATCAACACTTACGAAAGGTCCAATAGAGTAATATAATAAAAGCGTGAGCAGATATGAAGCATACGGAAATGATGGGGTAAATATGCAAGTTACATAGTCTTCCAAATATTTCCTTTAAAGCGTGAATTTCTAAATCTTGTATTCTACCATAATGATAAGTGGGGATTTGACTACTTATTAGCGCATTTTTTCTTTCACTTTAACCCAAAAATGTTTAATTGTGTTCCCCAAAACTAATGAAATGTGCTTAATTGCAGAAAAATTGGAAGATGAACTCCTGAGATGAAATCCAACTCAAAAAGGAGTAATCTGAACTTAAAGACATAAAAGTCACAAAAGCTCAGAAGTGCAGACCGTAGAATATAATTTGCGGTCGCAGATGAGGAAGGAAAATCTAGCAGAGTTTGGTGCAAAGTGTGGTCCGCACATAAATTGCGCGGTCGCAAAAGCTGAGCCAGGAGAAAAGTGCAGAGAATGTGCATTCCCAGTTCCCCAAAAGTGGTCGCAGAAGAAGATCTATGCGCGCAAATGGAAAAGTGCGAACAGCAGAAGAGCAAGGTGCGACCGCACATATAAACGTGCGGACCGAAGAAAGAGTGTCATACGGACGCAGATCAGAATTTTGCGGCCGCAGACTTCCAATCCTGACAAGATAAAGAAAAGTGCGGACCACACATGGAATTGTGCGGTCGGAGAACCTCCCGAAGGGCATTTTTGTCTGAAATTTCCAGCCCTGTATAAATAGACGAGTTTCACATTTTTAGGTTAACTTTTGACATCAACTGCTACAGTAGCCTTTTCCTTTTACCCTTTGTAGTAGATTTTCATATTTTAAGCTATTTTAACTTAGATTTTATCATTTTAATCTTGGAATATGGGTGTAATTATCATTTCTTCTTTTGTTTCTTCCATTTTAAGCATGAGTAGCTAGATCACTAGGGTTCTGACCCAACCCTAGTGTGTAAACTTAATGGGTGTTTAATTTAATGCTTGTTTATGGTTGGGTGTTTATTATTTAGCCTTGTTCTTGTTTTTATTTGTGGAATTAATGATTGCAAATATTGGGTCATGCCTATTTGACTTGGTCTGTACTTGAGAAAGAGAGACTTAGTCTAGGAAAACTTGGCTAACGAAAAATTGGGTCAATCGAGAGATTAATAATCCCAATTAAAGGGTTCAACCTAGAGATAGTAATAACCTGACTTGAGCTTTTTATCAACCTTTTTGTTCAATACTTTTGGACTTGAGAAAGCCAAATTGGGAAAAATCACTCTCTGGCCGAGAGGTATTCAGTGGGTAATTGAGTGTTGATAGCTATAATACAACTCGACTAATAAAACAAGATTTAAAGTTAATATCCCATTAGGGAAACAGCTAGGTGAAGGTCATTGCCCTATGCTTTTTACAACATTTGAGAAACAACAAAAATAATCTCCTAGTTTTATTTCTCAACTTGCAATCGTAGTTTAAATTAGACTTTAAAACAACCAATTTTTGCGGAAGAGAAAATCCATATATTCAAACTCACACGTTGTGATATATACTACTAACTCCCATCTATATCTCCCTACGGAATTTGACCCCGACTCTTGTTGGGTACTATTATTGCATCGATCGTTTTTATAACCTTGAATTGAGGTGTGAAATTGGATGAGACCACATAAAAATTTCAAGTATTATTATCAAATAAATAAGGAATTTACCATATAAAATTTCAGGCATCGGTGGAAAGGTTTTCTCGTGAATATTCAGGCTACTAACGATACAACGGACAATTCTACTGAGGTCATTCGGCCCGATCCAATATAATATGTACACTGCCAAGGGTTGAGCGACACGAACCATAGATGCATCTATACTAACGAGGCATTCGTCCCACTCCACAAGAAAGGAGAACACTTCATGAACCTCCAGAATGAGAAGCTATCACCGGGCTAACACGTAAGGAGGTACAATTTCTATTAACGATCGAGTAACTCGCATAAAATTCAAGTATGTGAAATTTTAGTCTTTTACTATTTCCTCTAAAATCTTCCATTATGATTCAGGTAGTTCAATTAACAAAGGGTGAAACATTACAAGTAGTTCATGCTTTGGGTCCTAAAACTACCCGGACATACGCATAATTAGTAGCTATGCACGGACTCTCGTCACCTCGTACGTACGTAGCCCCCCACAATTCGTAGCAAACAATAATTTAAATCAACTATGGGGTAAATTTCGTCTTACAAGGTTAGACAAGAGACTTACCTCGTCTCAAAGCACACTTTCCGATCACAATATCGCTTTAAAGCCCCAACTTGGTGTCGTTCAATCTGAAACTAGTCAAGAACAATGTTCAAATTAATCAAAATATACTCCAATTCTTTAAATTTAACAATTTATAAAAATTCCCAACTCCGCTCGAAAAGTTGGCAGTGGGGCCCACGTCTCCGAATATAACGAAACTCACAAAATCCGATAAACCATTCAATTACGAGTCTAACCATACTAGTTTCACTCCAATCCAACTCTGAATCCATATTCAAATCCCAAAAATTCGATTCAATGAAATTTCTACAAATTTCACCAAATTGCCATCTCAAAATACTAATTAAATGATGAAAACAATGATATATTCATGTATATTAACCAAATCCGAGTTTGAATCGCTTACCCCAATGGATTTCTTGAAA
This sequence comes from Nicotiana undulata, assembly GCA_005239495.1. Taxonomy (NCBI): domain Eukaryota; kingdom Viridiplantae; phylum Streptophyta; class Magnoliopsida; order Solanales; family Solanaceae; genus Nicotiana; species Nicotiana undulata. Next base: position 25,615 of record ML289115.1, read on the forward strand.
ATCCCATGTAAAATCGCCACAAACCGAGCTCCCAAAGTCCAACAATGAAAAATGAGATGAAACCCTCATTTATATAATACAAAATCAGATCCCCCATTGTGCCTACCGCACAATTTTGTGTGGTCTGCACATTCCAGGTTTTGCGCCAGCAATCCAAATTGTGCGACTACATTTCAGCCGCCTTTGAAATACCAAGATTCAGTAAATTGAGGACAACTTTCGTTACAAACATCCTACTTTTCTGAAAACTAGGCTCAAAGAGCTACAACTTTCGTTTTTGAATCATCTACAAATGCCTTGCAGATTAAAAGATATAAGTTTCTGAAGTTGGACCATCGAATCTGCAGAATATTCTTTCTGCGGCCCGCATATTTCCTCTGGGTGCGCACTTTTCCTTTGCGGTCCGCATTTTTCCTCGGCGTCCGCATCTGAGGCTTTTCCTTAACACTCCAAAATGTGCCCCCCCCGCACTTCAAAAGTTCCAGAACAACAAGAGAGTGTTGAAATGCCCAACCTCGCTCAAAACTCACCCCGAAACACACCCAACCCACTCGGGATCCCGTTCAAATGTACCAACAAGTCCTAAACCACGATACAAACTTAGTCAAAACCTCACATCAAACAATGCTAAAACCATGAATCATACTCCAATTCAAGCTTAATGAAACTAAGAATTTTCAACTTCTACATTCAATGCTGAAACCTATCAAATCAAGTCTGATTGACCTAATATTTTTCACACGTCATAAATGACATTACAGACGTACTACCACTTCCGTAATCGGAATTCGACCACGATATCAAAAAGACCACTCCCAGTCAAACTTTTCAAAAATCATCAAATTTTCAACTTTCGCCAATTGACGTCGAAATGACCTACAAACTTTCAAATCGATGTCCGGGCATGATCCTAAAACTAAAATCATTATACGGACCTATTGGAACCTTCAAATCTCGATTCTGAGGTCTTTTGCTCAAAATCCACACCTTAGTCAATTCTTCCAACTCAAAGCTTCCGAATTTAGAACGTTTTTCCTAAATCAACTCCGAACCTCCCAAAATTTGATTTCGACCACACATACAAGTCATAATACGTGAAGTGATGCTACTCAAGGCCTCAAACAGCCAAATGGCGTGCTAAATCTCAAAACGATCGGTCGGGCCGTCACATTAGAAATAAGAATCCTTTTATTTATAACTTAGGAATTGTTCGAGCTTGTCTTCTTGGTGATAGGGAACAGTTGTAGCTAAACCTTCTGTGGAATTCGACTCCCGAATCTTAGACCAGATTATATTTGCAACAATTGCTTATCCTATTTAGTACTAGACTTGGGCGTGATCAACTATTCAAAAAACAAAATTCACTATCATAAATATTACTCAGCAAGGCACAAATCAATTGCAAATCAACTTAAGCAACTGAGTATATATGGAAATTAAACAAATGCTATTCAAGAAAGTGTAATGAAAGTTGAACCATACAAATAAAAGAAAGATCTTCAAGGATGGAAAAGATCACAACTGAAATTGGACTTACAATCTCAACTGCTAAAAGATGGATCAAAGTTTGCTGACTCAACTATAAAAGAAGATACTGAAGAACAAAGAAAGCAACAACTGAAGCATTGGGGCATTGAAATTCTAAATACTTTTTCATTTCAAAGTTCCCAACTCTTTCACTATGGAATCCACTTCTCAGCATTGTGTTTTAGAAAATTCTCTATATATAGGGTAAAATATGATATGATGCGTGGTCGTCTAAATGAAAGACACGTGGAACCTAAAACGGGGATAGCCAAAGACTGAACGCAGCCATTCTGCTTGTCACTAGAAGGTATAACGCCCATAAAAGTGTATTAAATACCCTGCTCTCGGTAGCCTTTAATAAGGAATATTCTGCGGCATTAAGAGCGACGGTCCGTTATAAAGAATTTGGCATTTATGTTCACCGTTACATCTTCATCAATGAACCTCATAATTCACATTAAAGGAGGGCACGATCCAAGGACCTCCTTCCCTAGACATTCATAGCTATAAATAGTGAGCTCAGTTATCATTGTAAAACATACGAATTTTCTAGCAAAATTTATACTACATTCTATACAAAGCTTAATACAATTTTACTTTCTTGCTTTTTGATCTCATCATTGTTGTGCCCGGAAACCTTATTCTCGGAACTGTCATCTATGATATTTCATCTACATATAAAGCTCAGTATTGTACATTTCTTCAATTATTGCATTATTTCGGGATCAAATTAGTTCGTTTGTCTAGAAACCACGTATAAATTCAATTGTACCGTATTACAGATAAATAGTTTGATGCCCACCTTGGGGCACAGTTGTGCGATTAAATTGATCCTTGCCTTTTTTACTAATGTCGTTTGATTATTTTGTCTTAGAAAAAATCACAAAAATGGCAGATAACATAGTTAACGACACGCACAACCCTTAAATTCGACAGGATCAGCCTCATTTTGAGGATTTAATTAGTGACACCCGCAGTGAGGGGATGACGCCACGCCGGTTCATGATAGGAGGTACCCTCTACAGGCTCGGGAGACAACTCCCGATGATGCTGATGAGGAGCATGTAGTGGATGCAGTGAGGGTCCTGCAAGAGCAGCATGCAATCATTCTAGGCCATCTCACGCGGCAAGATCAGGTTATGAAGGAACTGAAGCATGCACTATCAGGGACTTCGAATAATGTAAATAGACGAGATCCAATTCCTCCCATTGTTCCCGCTACCAAACAACACAAAGAGTCGACAACAACACTCCCAGGGGTGAAGTTGGCTCCGACGGGATTGTGGGGAGCAGATCCAGTCTCAACAACGAGAATGACCCATTCAAGAATGAGATTTTACAATTTGTGAGGGAAGTAAATATAAGCACGTAATTTTTGACCCACGCAGTAGAATTATCCATAGTAGTTTTAGTATTTTTAGAATATTTTTATTTCTATAGGATATACTCTATTATTAATTTTAATTCTAGTTTTTTAAGCATAAAAATTGAAAATTACAAAAATAGTTCCACATTTCTCTATTTAATTCACGTATTAGGTATTTTTAGAAGGATGTATTACTTTGAGCCTATTTTATTTTAATATAATCTTTAAAAATACCAAAAATAGTTTCAACTTTAATTTTTAGTTTTATTATAAATATGATAATTTATTAAAATAAATTAAGAGTTATTTTATATTTTCTTATAAGTATTTTAGAAGTAAATTAAATTTTCAGCCTTTTCTTAGCCCAATTTTGTAGATTTAGAGCCCAATTCAAACCTAGGCCCATATTTTATCTTACCCTAATATGTAAACCTAAACATACTCCCCTCGGCTTCTTCTTGAACCTAGACCTAACACTTAAGAGAACCCAATCCGCCGCCAGCCCCATTCCCAACGGTCGTCGCCATCGGCGGACAGCCACCTCACGCTACTCTTCTTTTTCTTGGAAAAACCATAACACAAAGGGTGTGTTTGGTACGACGGAAAATGTTTTCCGTGGAAAATGTTTTCCAAACAAATATTTTCTTGGAAAACAAGTAGTAATCTTATTCATTTTTCGGTGTTTGGTACGCAAATCAAGGAAAATATTTTCTCAAGAGTACTCATAAATAATTTTGATACAATAAACATGAAGCCATAAACTTTCGAACAAACAACTTTCCGAACCCACAAATTTCATAAACTTCTGAACCGCAAAACTTTCAAAACTGCAAAATTTCGAATGTAAACTTTATAATTTCTAAACTCGTAAACTTCGAAACACATAAACCTTCGAACTCATAACTTTGGAACTTGTAAAATTTTGAACTTGTAAATCGAAAGATGAAAAAAGAAAAAATTGAAAATATATTAAAAAAAATATTTATTTTCCGGGAGGGAGGGAAGAGGGGTGGGGGTGCTAAAAAAATAGAAATTTGAAAATTACAAAAAAAAGTATAAAAAAAAATCTTGTGTGGGGGGTGGGGGTGCACAGAAAAAATAGAAATTTAAAAATTACAAAGAAAGTAAAATAAATAATTCTTGTGCGGGATTAGGGGAAGCGGCGTGGGGGTGGGGTGGGGAGGGGTGCAGAAGAAAAACCGAAATTTTAAAATAAA
>ML289116.1:0-19865 GCA_005239495.1 Nicotiana undulata
AAATTCCAAAATCCTTCAAGAATGCCTAATTTTGGGTTTATTGGTTGATTCTTCTTCTTTGAAATTAAATTGATTCAATTACGCTATATTTGGCTAGTTGTGAGCTGTCGAGGGTAGATTTCGGAGATTTCGGGCGCATCCTTGATTCGAGGGGTGATTTCGTCACGAGGTGAGTCTCCTTTCCAACCTCGTAAGGGGGAAATGTCCCTATAGGTTCCTTATTTGCTATGTATACATGTTGTGGGGGCCGCGTACGTACCAAGTGACGAGAGTCCGTACATGGTGACTATATTGCTATGTCGGGTAGCTTTAGGACTCACGAGCATGCCTCTATGTGCCTTATTTGTACCTTGTATGTATTGTAAGTTGTGATTGTTGTTGAGATGACATGGAAAGGTGAAATATTATGAATTCAATCCCGGTTGGCTACAGTGGTATTGGCACGGTCCTGTTGGGTTCACCGTTGAGTCGGTACAAACATAAATCTATATATATGAATATGCATTTATCATTATCGAGTCAGCACACGAGTCGTAGGTAAGATTCGCGATCGTGGGGAGCTTATCATTACCGAGTCAGCACACGAGTCGCAGGTAAGATTCGCGATCGTGGGTAGCTTATCATTATCGAGTCAGCACACGAGTCGCAGGTATGATTTGCGTGAAGAGCTTATCATTATCGAGTCAGCACACGAGTCGCAGATAAGATTCGCGATCGTGGGTAGCTTATCATTATCGAGTCAGCACACGAGTCGCAGGTAAGATTCACGATCGTGGGGAGCTTATCATTATCGAATCAACACACGAGTCGCAGGTAAGATTTGCGATCGTGGGTAGCTTATCATTATCAAGTCAGCACACGAGTCGCAGGTAAGATTCGCGATTGTGGGGAGCTTATCATTATCGAGTCAGCACACGAGTCGCAGGTAAGATTCGCGATCGTGGGGAGCTTATCATTTTCGAGTCAGCACACGAGTCGCAGGTATGATCCACGATCGTGGGTAGATTATGACCTCAGTCCTTATGACCACCCTTATGACTCCGGTCGGTTGTCTTGTTCTGGTATTGTATTATCACTTGAGTCCGAGTCGCACATAGTGGGATTGGCAAGTATTGTGTAAATGGAGGTTTGGCCCTTGCAGTTCATTTTCAGTTGCTACTTGGATTACATTATTTGCTTATGCACTTGTTGATTTCTGCTTCACATGCCTAGTGCTTTAGCCATATCTCTTTTTATATTATATTGCTGGACCCTAGTGAGTATCTAGTCGACCTCTCGTCACTACTCCTTCGAGTTTAGACGGGATACTCACTGGGTACATATTTATTTATGTACTCATGCTGCACTTCTTCTTCTTCTGTACTTGATTGTACAGGTCCGGAGGCTGGTACATCTGATTATCAGGCCAGTGCTAGATACTGATTTGTGTGATTAGACTTCACGGTGAGCTGCTCTTCCTGGCGACCTCCTAGCAGCACCCTGAAGTTTCTTTTGTTATTTTCCCCCATCTATTTCATCCAGACTGTGGATTTGTATCTATATGTATCTTGTATATCACGATCGTTTCCCGTGACACTAGTTCCTGGCACACACGTAATGTATATTTTGTGTTTCGGGCTGTATATTCATACACATGCTTTATTTTGGCCATGTATTGTTATGATTTTATTTTCATATCAAGCTATCATCATGTTTAGTTGTCTTACACTGATAAATATTGACTTGTTTAATCAAATGGGAAGGGTAACACCTAGTGTAATTCATATTGGCTTGCCTAACCCCGCTGTTGGGCGCCATCGCGACCTAAATTAGGATTTGGGACATGACACTTTATCTCCTAACGTTAGCTTCAAAAAAATTTTTGTTTTGTTTTGTAGAAGATAAATAAAATTAAAAAGATAATAAGATTAATTAAAATTTCTTACAATATAGGAAAACCATATATTTACATGTACTTTTAAGTGATATTAAGAAAAATACTACTAACTTATTATGATTCTAATTAAAAAAAAAAAAATAAACATGTATCCTAAGAATGTTAATATATTTTTTCTAGTTTTTAACTTTCTTAGATAAAACCTACTAAGAGTAAGATAAAAAATTTAAATTATTAAGATTAGACCTAAAAGAAATATTTACATCAAAATAATATAGATTTAGGTGTGGTCAAAAATTAGTTTTTCACAACACGCACCTCTTTGCTTGGAAACATGAAGAGTTTTTAGGCAAAGAAAATAAACACGGTGACTAATTTTTTACCTCACTATTATTTAAAAAGAAGAAGAAGATTAAAGAAAAAGGTGTGACCGAGCCTTGGTTTAAAGAAAAAGGTGTGACCGGGTTATAAGGGAATCAGGCCACGTGTAGTTCAAGTGGAAGATGAGTGATGGAGTATGCTTAGAGGGAGAGCCGAGTGAAGTTTCGTCGAGGTTCCGATCCGCAGTTCTTACTATTACATAAAAATGAAAAGAAAATTACATACTCTTGAAATCTAAGAGTTACAAAATTCCTATCTAAATGCTGTTTGGAGTCTTTTCTTGATTCTTGACTTGCTTCTCCCATTGACTTTAGATTGAAACTTGATGCTCTCGATGCGACAGACTATGAAACATTCTCACAGGCTTTTTCTTGATCAGATGATGAGAAGATGGATCTTGAGACTCTGTGTCTCCGCATGCATAATGTCCAAGCTGATTGTGGCTGGTATTGAGATCAAACATTCCATTTTCTCTGGCAAGAGCTGGAATCTTATTTTTTGCACATCCAATCCGCTTTGCAGAAAAACCTACAAGCCATCACAAACAAACAAAACGAACAAAAAATTTCTACCCCAGTTTGCACTAGGAAATTTTTGTGAGTTATTGAAAACACATCAAACTATCTTTGCTATTGAAGAATAAATAATAAAAAAAACACATTTTTTTTATTATAATAGGGGATGTTGTACCCAATGTTAAAACGAATGAAGGCAACCAGGGGATGTAGTACCTTCTGTTGCTGATAAGATGAGGCTTATGGCACTCTAGGATACTACTAGGGAATGGCGTACCCTATGTTGACAATAAGATTCAACCAGGGGATGTAGTACCCTGTGTTTGGAAATGAGAAGAGGCTCGTGGCTCGTGGCTCTATGAGTTGCTACTGGGGAATGTCGTACCCTATGTTTTCAACAAAATGACGCTCGTGGCGCTCTGAAATGCTACTAGGGAACGTCGTACCCTATGTTGGCGACAAGCAAGGCAGCCAAGGGATGTGGTACTTTGTGTTGGCTATACGATGAGGCTCATGGCACTCTGAGATGCTACTAGAGAATGCCGTACCCTATGTTAGCAATGAGAAATACAACCAGGGGATGTAGTACCCTGTGTTGGAAATAAGGTGAGTCTCATGGCTCGCTGAGATTCTACTAGGGAATGTTGTACCCTATGAAGGCAGAAAATAAATGCGACCAGGGGATGCAGTACCCTGTATTGAAGATAGGGTATTGATTTCCTATAATGAAACTAAGGATAACATGATTACATGTATATTAGAAGAAAACTAAAGATTTGAGAACTTCACTTGGTGATGTTCGTCTTTTCACGAACTGTTTCCTAAAATTGTTCTGTTCCTGTTCTGAACAAAGAAACATTTGTTAGTTTTAAAATGGTGGTCAATTTGTGGCCTTGATCTCTTGAGCGACTTGACCTAGTGTCCATTACATTTGTTAGAAACACTGACTCTGTCGATGGTCGTACAAATTGCCTGGAGATTCTGTCATTACTTTCTTGAGATCTTCTTTCTCAACATCAAAACTTGACAATTTTGCGCCTATCACCATTTGTGTTTATGGTGCAAACAACCTTGATCCCAGAACAACTTTTAACTAAGTAACTTTTGTTGACCCTTGACACATTGTTCAGTCCTTCAAGCCTTTTGCTCGTCAGGAAAAATAAAAGATGGCTTTATGACTTTGCCCATGCATGTTCATGCCCAGAAAGTTTTGCTTCATATAACAGGGAAACTGTAACCAATTTTGTGGCCTTTTCTTTTCTTTGCTTTGACAAAATTAGACTAAAGAGGACTCAAAAAGAATAGTACGAAAGAAAACAAGAAAGTGAACTAATAGGTATTACAACTTAATCAAAAAGTGTACCTTTCAAAGAATAAAAATAGAAAGGATTTATCTGGAGGAATATGCTGACTTCAATGAACATGACATGCACTTTGGACTAGATGCCCGATCCATCTGAACCGTCTAATTCTCAAAATCTGTTGTAAACTTCACCTTGAAACCGAGTTCTTTGTCTTAACCATGCTTGGGCCATGATATATGAAGACCTTAATCGATCAACGATGCCCTTTGTGGGTTTTCACCAATTGACCTCTCTCATTTTCCTATCGCTCAACTCACTATCGCCTTATAGTGCCCGTGAGGGTTTTCACCAATAAGACTCTCTCATTTGTCTTTCTCTCAACTCAATATTGCCTTATGGTGCCCGTGAGGGTTTTCACCAATAAGACTCTCTCATTTTATTTATCTCTCTTTACAATGGCCGAGGCATCACTGTAATATACCAACTTAGCATTCGAAAGTTGATTAGAAGGTCTTAAAAGGGAAAGGTAAAAAGAACTATTGAACCGAATTACAAATTTTGGAACCATTTTGACGGAAAAACCATCGAAAAATAAAATAAAATCATGCCCCAGTTTCATTGAATATTGGGAAATGCGGATTTTTTGTGTGTGACCGAACCCAAGAGTGAGGCTGCCTACGTATCCTTTCGGAATCAGGTCAGACGTAGTTCAATTAACATGAACTTGTTTTGATGATTTTTTTTTGCTAAGACCAAGTACACTGGTTCAAAAAGAGGGGAAAACAGAGAAATATAAAGAAGGCTTCAAAGGGCTAACTAGGGTTGACCAGTGTTTGGGTAGCGAGAATGATAGCCTTTTGTCATCCCAACCTGAGAATGCTAAGTGTATAAATGCCTAACAGAGTCATGTCAGACATAGTATCTCTTGACCGCATCCGCGTTGACGGATATATCAGTCACCTTTCCTTCTATATCTGCCAAGTGTAGAGCTCCTTTTGACAATACCTTCTTGACGAGGTAAGGACCTTGCCAATTCGGGGCGAACTTTCCTTTTGCTTCTTTCTGGTGCAGAAAGATACGTTTCAAAACAAGTTGTCCTACCTCAAACTATCTTGGGCGCACTTTCTTATTGTAAGCGCGTTCCATTCTTTGTTGGTATAACTGACCAAAACAAACTGCCACCAAATGCTTTTCATCAATTAAACTCAATTGTTCCAGTCGGGACTTGACCCATTCAGTGTCCTCAATTCCTGCTTCAACAATGATTCGGAGTGAGGGAATATCAACTTCTGCAGGTATGACCACTTCAGTGCCATAAACCAACAAGTAAAGCGTTGCGCCAACTGATGTACAGATAGTTGTCCGGTATCCCAAAAGAGCAAACGACAATTTCTCGTGCCATTGTCTAGACCCTTGGACCATCTTCCTAACAATCTTCTTGATGTTCTTGTTCGCAGCTTTAACAGCTCCATTAGCTTTGGGCTGGTAAGGAGTAGAATTGCGATGCTCCATTTTAAATTATTCACATACCTCCTTCATTAGATGACTATTCAAATTAGCAGCATTATCTGTAATAATGGTTTTTGGAATACCAAAACGACAGATGATGTTGGAGTGAACAAATTTTATTACCGCTTTCTTGGTGACTGCCTTCAATGTAATAGCTTCCACCCATTTGGTGAAGTAATAAATTGCAACCAAGATGAATTTGTGCCCATTTGAAGCTTTTGGCTCGATTGGGACGATGACGTCCATTCCCTAAGTAACAAAAGGCCAAGGAGCTGACATAGGATATAATTCTGAAGGAGGCGAGTGAATCTGACACTGGTGGCACTTGCGGACAAAACGAAAGCAATCTCTCTCCATAGTAAGCCAATAATATCATGCTCGAAGGATTTTCTTTGCTTGAACATATCCATTCATGTGCGGACCAAAAACTCCCGAATGCACCTCATCCATAATCATTTCAGCTTCTTTGGCGTCCACACATCTCAACAAATTCAAATCCAGAGTTCTTTTGTATATGATTTCCCCACTCAAAAAGAAACCATTAGTGAGTCGCCTAATAGTTCTCTTATGATCCCTATTAGCATGTTTCGGATATTCTCTTGTTTTTAGATACTGTTTAATATCATGGTGCCATGGTTCACCATCTAGTTCTACTTCAATTGTATTGCAATAACCATGTTGATCCCGAATTTGAATTTCCAATGGGTCAATGTGAGTATTACCCGAATATGGAAGCATTGAGGCCAGGGTGGCCAAGGCATAAGCTAATTCATTGTGAAACCTGGGAATGTACCTAAACTCGATGGACTTGAACCTTTTGCTAAGATCTTCCACACATTGTCTATATGGAATGAGATTGATATCTCGAGTCTCCTAATCCCCTTGAGCCTGCCGAATAAGCAAATCTGAATCTCCCATCACCAACAGTTCGTGCACATTTAGATTTATTGCCATGTTCATACCCATGATGCAAGCTTCATATTCTGCCGTGTTGTTTGTACAGAAGAAAAGAAGTCACGCCGTGGCAGGGTAATGTTTCCCAGTGGGTGATACAAGAATTTCCCCAATCCCTACGCCTTTGATGTTGACCTCCCCATCAAATTATCGTTTCCAAACTTGACTGTCATCTTGACCGCTTCTTCAACTAAGTTAGCCTCTTCATCTGGGAAGTATGTGTTCAAAGATTCATACTCATCATCAACTGGGTTTTCTGCCAAATTATCAGCCAAAGCTTGTGCCTTCATGGTCGTATGAGTGACATAAACAATATCAAACTCTGTGAGCAAGATTTTCCACTTTGCCAATCTGCCTGTTGGCATCGGCTTCTGAAAGATGTACTTCAGGGGATCCATTCGGGATATGAGGTAAGTTGTATAGGCCTAGAGATAATGCCTAAGCTTTTGGGCGACCCAAGTTAAGGCGCAACATGTCCTTTCCAAAAGAGTATATTTTGCCTCATAAGTGGTGAACTTTTTGCTCAAATAATAGATTGCTTGTTCCTTTTTGCCTGTGGCATCATGTTGACCCAGAACACAACCAAACGAACTATCCGTTACTGACAGATATAAGAACAGAGGCCTACCAGGTTCCGGCGGTACCAAAACAGGGGGATTTGACAAATATTCTTTGATCTTATCAAAAGCTCATTGGCACTCATTTGTCCACTTGATAGCAGCGTTCTTTTTCAACAACCTGAAAATAGGCTCACATGTGGTTGTAAGCTGCGCGCTGAACCTACTGATGTAGTTCAACCTCCCGAGTAAACTCATGACTTCTTTTTTATTCTTTGGGGCAATAAGCTCTCGAATGGTCTTTATCTTTGAGGGATATAACTCAATGCCTCTTCGACTAACTATAAAACCCAAAAGCTTCCCAAAAGGAACTCCAAATGCACATTTGGACGGATTGAGTTTGAGATTGTACCTTCGTAGACTTTCAAAGAACTTTTTCAAGTATTGCACGTGGTCATCTTGTGTTATGGACTTAATGATCACATCATCAACATACACTTCAATCTCTTTGTGTATCATGTCATGGAATATGGTAGTCATGGCCCTCATGTAAGTTGCCCCTGCATTCTTCAAACCAAATGGCATGACTCTATAACAATAAGTTCCCCATGGAGTGGTGAAGGCGGTCTTTTCTGCATCTTCTTCATCCATCAGAATTTGGTGATATCCGGCATAACAATCCACAAAAGATTGGATCTCATGCTTAGCACAATTGTCAACAAGGATATGAATGTTGGGTAAGGGAAAGTTGTCTTTTGGGCTTGCTTTGTTTAAATCCCTATAGTCAACACAACACTCTGACTTTCCCATCCTTCTTTGGCACTGGCACAACATTTGCTAACCATGTGGTATATTTGTCGACCTGATCACATTTGCATTTAGTTGCTTCGTGATTTCTTCTTTAATCTTATCACTCATGCATGTCTTAAACTTCCTTTGTTTTTGCTGGATTGGTGGAAAATTAGGATATGTGGGAAGCTTATGAACCACTAAATCGGCACTCACACCCGGCATGTCATCATACGACCAAGCAGATACATCTTTGTACTCGAACAAAACTTGAATAATGGCATCTCTCATTTTTTGTTCAGTATGAATCCTTACTTTTGTTTCCTTGGTTTCTTCAGGACTTCCCAGGTTAATTGCCTCAGTTTCATTTAAGTTAGGCTTAGGCTTATTCTCAAATTGATCCAATTCCTTTTTTATTTCCTTAAAAGCCTCATCTTCATCATACTCAACTTCTTGATTCATTATTTCGAGATTAGACAGCTTTTTAAGACCTGGGCATGAATTCCATTTGCATGTCATGTTTTTAAAGCCAGCATTAAAGAAACTGAAAATGATAAGAAATTAACAAAAAATTAGGGAAATGAAAAGACAGAATTTTACTATGAAACAGGAACTTCATTTCATTGAATTTGAAAGGATAGAAGTATTAACATCAAAGCAAAGCAATTAAACTAAAATATCTGGATTACAACCCTTAAAATAATCCAAATACAAAAAAAGCAACAAAACAGACTACCAAGACTCCTTCCTGATGGGAAGAGGAGTTGCTTCCCAGTTGTTGAGCGAGGTATCTGGACCAATGAGCTGAACACTTGCACGACTAGGGCCCTCGCCAACTTGAACCATATTGATCTCATAGAACATCTCCTTGAGACCCTGGCACACTTCATCAATGTCATCCCGAGTAGAAAGATTTTGGACTTCTTCTAATTGTGGCCTGACCAAAGAGTAGGCAATGTGAGGGATTGGTATGGACAGATTCCAACCATTCTTTTTGCGGGCCTTGGCTCTATTTTTGTCAGCTGATGTTGGTTCAAAACCCAAGCCAAATGTATCTTTCTTCAAAAAGGGAGCAATGGGGTTCACAATTCCTTGCAGAGAGGATCCTAATCCTTTTCCTTGTTCATAGCCGTTCCTCATCATCAGTGAAGCTACCATCATAGATGTGGCTTAAAGACGGGGATGCAGAATTGGCTTTCCTTCTTCCACCCGGTCCACCTCAATCACCTCAAATGCTTAATATATGAGGGATTCACATCCTTCAATGGCCTCGATACATGGAATGGACGGGTCATTATAGACGAATGAGTCGTCCTCCCCATGAACAACAATTTCTTGCCTGTCATACTCCAACTTGACCATTTGATGTAGGGTGGATAGTACAGCTCTGGCCATATGTATCTACGGCCTTCCCAGAAGAAAATTATAGGAAGTTTTCATATCCAACACTTGAAATACAATGTTAAAATCAACCGGGCCAATTGTCATGGTGAGTTTGATCTCCCCAATAGTGTCTCTTCTTGAACTATCAAAAGCTCTGATGCTGACACTACTAGTTCGAATTCTGTTAGTGTCAATGTTGAGTTGTTGTAGAGTGGAAAGAGGGCATACATCTACACTTGAGCCTCCGTCAATCATGACTCCTTTTACGTAATGCCCCTCACATTTGACCATAAGATGCAGAGCTTTATTGTGCCCAGCCCCTTCCTCAGGAAAATCATCATCGCTAAAAGAAATCTTATTCACTTCAAAGAATCTTTCAACCGATTTTTCTAGTTGATTCACCGTTGTCTTTTCTGAGACATATGCCTCGTTCAAAGTTTTGATCAACACACGGCGATGTTCTTCTGAGTGCAAAAGCAGAGATAACAAAGATATCTGAGCAGGGGTTTTCCTTAGTTGGTCAATGATTGAGTAGTCTTGCATTTTTATCTTCTTAAGGAATTCCTCGGCTTCTTTTTCTGCAATGGGTTCCTCACTGGCAAGTGACTTTCCCTGGCTTGCTTAGCTTTTCTCAATTCCTCTGGCGAATAGCATCTTCCAGAACGGGTCAAGCCCCCCATTTCATCTACTTCTTCAACTATCTCTTTTCCTTTGTATGTCATAACAATCTTGTTATAATTCCAAGGAATAGCTTTTGTGTTTGTCACTAGGAGCTGTGCAGCAGGTCGGATCACAACTGGCTCTGTTATATTTCTCAAACCATTATTTGGAACAATCTTTTGAATACCCCCAGGGATGTAAAGTTTTGGCCCACCCAATTGAACCTCAACCTTTTTTGTGCTTCCAGGGATATAGAGAACCGTTTTTTCAGAGCATAGGTTTTAACTAGAGCTCGCACCTTTCATAATCAACGGTGCCAATTGCGGCGAGCTTGCTATCCCTTTTGGCTCTTTCCCTATGGTTCCAACAACCATCTTTGTCTTGCCAGACTGCTTATAATCCCGATCGTCACAAATCATCCCAATAAAATGTGTATTATCGTGAGTTGGGAGTGGATTGTTTGTGATATTAGGAGTATCCTCATTGTTTGTTACCACAATTGCCTCTGCATCAATCAAGTTTTCAATGGATTTCTTTAATGTCCAACAATTTTCGGTACTATGACCTTGAGTGTTAGAGTGATACTCACATCTTGCATTTGAGTCAAAACATTTTGAATTTGGATTCACATAACGCGGCATGACTGGTTCAATCAACATCAATTGCATCAATTTTCGAAATAGGCTTGTATACGATTCTCCAATTGGGGTGAACTCTTTCTTTGGCTCCTCCTCTCTCACATATCCTTGTCGTGGACGAGGATTATATGATGCCTGAAAATTCGGGCGAAGTTGACGAGAGCCTTGTGGGATCGGTGCCCGCCATTGCTGGTGATTGGGAGGCCTAGCATAAGCCTGAGCATTAAACACTGTGTATTGTTGTGAAGGAACTGAGTACCGGGTACCCTGAGGTGGATAGTAATGTTGAGGAGAATTGGATTGTCCTTGTTGGAACTGCACATAAGAAGGAATTACCTCTCTTTGAACTCCTCTGAACCCTGATGCCATCATGGATCCTTCCTCTTTCTTTTTCCGGTTTCCTAAACTGCCTGACCCGCTTTGAATTGCTTGCGTGGTTGCCTTAAGGGCTGTTTGACTCACAATTTTGCCCGATTTCATGCCATTCTCAACTATTTCACCAATCTTAATCGCCTCAGTGAAAGGTTTACCAATGGCGGCCAACATGTAATGGAGGTAATCAGGATCCTGAGCTTGGAGAAAATAGTCAATCATTTCTTCCTCTTTCATTGGTGGTTTGACCCTAGCAGCCTGCTCTCTCCACTTGATTGCATATTCTCTAAAGCTTTCTGTAGGTTTCTTCTTTATGTTGATGAGAGAGGAACGGTCTGGCACTATATCAATATTGTACTGAAACTGTTGGACAAAATCGTGAGCCATGGCGTTCCACACATGCCAGTGAGAGATGTCTTGATCTATGAACCATTCTGAAGCAATTCCAGTCAAGCTTTCCCCAAAATAAGCCATGAGTAATTCTTCTTTGCCTCATGCTCCTCTTAATTGGTTACAATACTTCTTCAAATGGGCGATGAGATCACCATGCCCGTCATATTTGTCAAACTTGTCAAACTTGGGGGTCTTGAAACCGGGTGGCAAATGGACATGGGGGAACATGTATAGATCGTTACATGACACACTCTTGTGGCCTCCCAAACCCTGTATGTTTCTCATGGTTTGTTCCAAGCTCTTCATTTTTCTAGTCATTTCCTCTTGTTCCGTATTCTTGTCAGGCTTTTCGATCTCAACTGAAAACATGTTCTGAGGAGTATGCTTGTATGAATATTGAACCTTGAAAGTCAGTTCTGGAGAGTAATGTTGAGCATCATGAGCATTCAGTTGCGGATCATTGTTGGACTTTTGAGCAAGAGCTGGTTGAGGAACAGTGAAAGTAGGGACAATGGGTACAGTATGTGGGTCATTTCTGAGGGGTGCGGTTGGAGGACGTGGAATGGAAGTACTGGGGATAGTGGGAAGGTTAATGCTCGGAGTGAATCCAGGTTGGTACAATGGGTTACTTGTTAGGGAGATGGGCACTTGATTTGCAACTGACACATTATGAAGATTATCCGAAGTCCCTATGGGTAGTGGAGGCGGTGCCTGTCCATTCGCCCAAGCTTGGTACATCTCTGCCAATTGTTGCTTCAACACTCTTACTTCTTCAACCAATCCCGAACTTTGTTCGACCAATTTTCCATGGATATCATCATTATCTGACTCGTTCTCGCTGTTGTTTGCCATGCTACTTTTTCCTTTTGATCTCGTGTTGTAAGGGTGAGTCGCCAGTTTAAACCACAAACCAACCACCTCTGTTTAATTTTATCTCTTTAGATGACAAACAACAAACGCGTTAGAGCTAGGCATTTTGCAGATATTAATCACACATTGTATGTTAGAGTTAGGTTTATTGGTTTTATTTTCATTTGAATTTTAGTGCTCTCTTTTGTTTTCTTTCTTATTTATTATTATTATTATTTATTTATTTATTTTAATTATGGTTATGATCGCATCCGATGGGGATATCCTACTTATCATGACACCGCATGAATCATACCATTACGTAGTTCAGGAGGGAAATAACAATTTTGATGATTTTTTTTAGTTGTTAAAAGGTTTTTTTTTTTTGTAAAAATAAAACAAATTAAAATATTTTGCAGTCAAACGTTTTTCAATATATAAAAACTGACTCTACTGACTCGAAAAACATGACTGGAATAAAACAAACTTTGATAAAAACAAAAGACTCCAAATATTAAATTAAAAATGGGACAAAATAAATATGAAACTAAGAACTAATGGACTGCACTAAAAATCTAATCTTCAATGGTCTTCTTGCTTAAACTGATATCATCAATGATCTGCATCTCTTGTCCTCCACTCTCCCCCCAAAGTCTCGTACAAATTTTGAAACACCGCAGGAAACTGTGAGACGATGGCACGTGCCTGTTGACCAACTTCCTCATTTCTTAGATGGCGATGATCATCATGAACATATGTTGCTTTCTCTTCCAATCGAAGTACCTGCTCTCTGGCTTGCCCCATATTCATGTGACAATTCTGCAACCACATCTGGGTAGTGTTGAGGGCGTGCCTCATCTGAGCCTCACGTCCCTCATATTGTTCAATGCGACGGTTTAACACACCTCTCTCAATCATCCACTGACGCCACTCTGCCTCAAAATCTGTGTGCTGATAACCCCTCTTCTGCCTTTTTATTTCTTCCAATTGTGCATAAAGCTGACCCTTTGAGCGTATCCAGTGTGTCCTTTCTCTTTCAAACTGCTCTTTCTGTTGATCAAACTCTAATTGTTGTTGGTGCGCATCCTCTTCGATGATACTCAAGTCTTCTTGCAACTTATTTTTGTTCGCCTCAACTCTTCTGACTAAACCAATCGTGTTTGCCAGTTCTTCTTCTAAGCGGGTTGCCTCATTCTTAGCATGCTTTAAATCTTTATCCATGATCTCTAAGGCAGCTTGATAATCTTTCTCAATACTTAAACGAATCTGAGCGACTCCGGCTTGTTGCTGGGCTTGTTGTTTGGCTATGGTCATCTGAGCGTGCTCCAATTCTTCTTTCAACTTTTCTATAGTTCTTTGATCATTTCTCCTCCTGTTTGACCCCCCATGCCTATCTCTAAATGATGAAGGATCATGAAACCAAGTAATATACTCACGAATCACCTCTCCACGATCTCGGTCTTCAACCATCTCATTCAACTCCGAGACTTTACTTGCATACCAGATTTTAATAATTTCTTCTTCGTCATGACAGAACTTGCTCATATCTCGTACTGGCGGCACCTCTTGTAGTCATGCAAACTGGCGCATTACCCGAAGTGGAGCATAGGGCTGAACACCATCCAATCCTATAAGTACCAAATAAGAATGATATGCAGACTCACAAATGACCTTTTTTGAGGAAAACCAATCGTAATTCCAAGTGATTCGTTTGGCTGACAAAGTAAGAAGCAGCTTTTTCCCGGCATCAATCCCTTCCGGTAAGTCACATTTGTCAATTCTTTTCGGGTGATCATAAGTGCGATTGGGACAAAGCTCACTAAAATTAGTGATAGTAGGGTGACGATAAAAATGCTCCAAAAACCATATCTGTAACAAGATGTTGCAGCCATCAAAGTTTCGTGCGCCCAATTTACATCTAGTTAAAGCACGAAAAACGGAAGAAAGAATCATAGGGACCAAAGTATAATCATCCCCTTTTGAGGTCAGAGCCTCAACTACACCTGCCAAGCGGATGTCAATGCGTCCTTCCCTTTCCGGAAAAACTACACGCCCCAAACAAGCAACAATAAATGCAAACCTCCTGTGTATCTTCCATGTTTCCTTGTCTTCCTTTGATTTCAATTTTCCCGCATTCCTTTCAAAATTGCATTCTAGGCCGTACAAATGAAAGAGAAAATCCCAACTTAACCCACTTGCCTCCTAAACCTTCATACTATCCGTAATTTATGTTCAGGAGCTTCAGAAACTTAACCTCATTCACATTTTTTGGTACAATGGGCCTTTGGCGGCGAAGATTGCGGCCCCACCCCTGGAAATGAGCGATTTCCTCCAAGGTCGGAGTCATTTCACAGTTAGTAAAATGGAACACATTATTTCAGGATCCTAGTGCGGAATCAAAGCTTCGATTACATCCCTCCTAGGCTTGATCGTGATCATGTGAACCAAATGTCTCGAGTACTTCTTTATCCGGTTTCGCTCATATTCCTTAAAATCTCTCCACCAATCCCACAACAATTGTGGTATCTGATCAACAATAAGAAGATCCGGTATTCCTTATGACCTGGGCCTCTTTTCGGACTTACCTCTTTCTCCACTCATGGTGTACCTATATATCCAGACACGGGATTAGATTTTAATCAAATATATTATTGACACAAAAAATCCGATTTCTTGGGTTTTGACTCTATAAAAAATAAAAATAAAAACCAAATTGTGGGACTAAAAAATTTTGGTTAAATTAGTAAAATAATTATGAAAAAGAAAAGAAGGCTCAAAATGACTATTTTTTTGTAAAAGTGAACATAAAAAACTGGTCTCTTTTGTTAAAACGACCATTTTGCATTTTCGAGGAAGGTTTTAAGGCTATTTTGACAAAAGGACTGAACGCATGGGCAAAACTGGTCGAAAGATAAAAAACTGACAAAGTAACGATAGTATTATTCTTTTGTTTTTATTTTACAGTAGAGAAAAAAAATAGTCCATATACACCTTTTTTTTTGTTTTTTATTTTATTTTTATATTTATTTAAAAAAATGGGGTTGAACCTGATGAGGGTTGCCTACGTATCTCACATCCGGTGAGAATCAAACCCGCGTAGTTCGGTTAAAATAAAAAGAATATTTTGAAAATTGTGATTTTACATACTAGAACCCTTCAAAATTTTATTTAAAAACGGGTATGTTATGAAAACTTGGAGGTAATTTTCTCTTTCTCTCTCCTCTGTTCAATCAATCTATCCTAAAGCCGGTCAACATTTGAATGAAGCCTACCAAATAATGTTATAGCACATAAATATGAACATGTTGGTCCGAAAAATTGGTATCTGTCCTAGACGGGCCCGACCCCTGTGCCGAGTCCCGCTAAGTCCAATGCACATGATGCAAATAAAGCGTAGCCTACTAGGGAAATTCGTTGTCTGTGGCTTGTTCTTCTAAGTTTTCAAATCCTAAATTAGATGGTATCTAGACCTGGCTTACCCGAGCAGACAACCCGAGCCGAGGAACGTTAAGTGGCACCAGTAGTAGAACATCACTGGCTAGCTAACGGCTCTCCCGCCTAAACATGTGTGACGAAATCCTTTACCAGAAGCTAGTAGGCTAACTGGCTTTATCTCAAGACAGAAATTTTGTGATGCTGGTAGGAAAAAACAACATAACTACCTATCAGAAGACTCAGAGGGGTGCGAGAGAGGATACAATTTATATCACAGTTCAAATAAATATTAAAGCGGTAAATAAGTGACAAATAGCACATTAGGCTTCCAAACACAATAATATCAAACACATGATAAAATCCAAACAAGAATCAATATATAAAGCTCGAATTCTTATTAATAGGGTCCCCGGCAGAGTCGCCAGAGCTGTCACACCTCTTTTATGTCTACACAACCCTATTACGAGGTTGAGTTAGAAGAGTTTTTCCAAATAAAGTGACGTTTTGAAAAGGGATTATTTATTATGTAGAGTCGCCACTTGGAATTGAGTTTTGGTGTTCCAAGTCACCTTTTATTGAATCCTTTATTAAAAGGAGAATTTGACTCCTAATTCATGGTCTACGAAAACAGAAGACTGAGTAAGGAATTCTGTTGACCGAGGGGAAGGTGAAAGGCACCCCTCGAGTCCCGTGGTTCTAGCGCGGTCGCTTTATTGACTAATGTAAGGCTTAAATCAGTTTTCAGCTATTCTTGTATTTTATTAATTATGACTTATTTATTACCGCTTAATTAATTATTATATTTTTTTTTGTTCACCTAGATGCGGTATGCACACAAGGTACTTCTTTAAAATTAAATGTTAAGCCGAGGTACGGAATGTACACATGATTATAACATAATTTTTTTTATATTTAAAGGCATCGAGACGCAAAATGCACACATAATCTTTTTATTATTTAAGTATATCAATCCAAGGTTCGGGTATGAACACATGGTCTAATATTTATTCGCTCCCGGCTACGGTTTGGACCTTTCGCCTGCTTAGAAGTGGATTCGAACCACTGACACAAGGATTTTCAGTCCTTTGCTCTAACCGGGTGAGCTACGTGAACCACTTTCCTAAAGTCTGTTTTCTTCATCGAATAGCGCCCTACCTTACCACTTGACTAGTAAGGGAAAAGCCCTTTACTAAACTAAGAAAATAGAATAGATAGGCTTTTTTCGCTTGTTCGTCAAGATTTCGAGCAGCTCTTTCTAAATCAAAGTTTTTCTAGCATTCTTAGAGTATTCCATTCATTCGTCTATTTCATATCTGTGATATTTATTTATGTGCCTTTTCTTTTACTTATTGCTATGGTCTTGAGTTAACTCGTAATTCATCTCGCTGTCTCATAATTTTTAGTATTCTTTTTATTTCTTGCAATGTTCTTGAATTAAGTTGCAACAACATACGTGTTTACACAATCCATGCAAAGTTAAAAAACCCTAAACCTAAACCAAAAACGTGCTTTAGCTCTCTCTGGCGAATTCTTTAAGATTTTAGAAGCCATGGCTGCTGTGATCTCTCCCCAGACTTTGGTTGTGGGAGAGACAAATCAAAACACTATTGAATCTCTAACAAACGCCAAGCAAAAACAGTCTTATGCAGCGCAGCTTCAACCAAAACAATCTGCCGCATCCAAAGTCGAGTTGTTTCCTGTTGCAGTCGTGCATAGAGAACCAACGATCGAGTTCACCATGGATGAGGTTAATGAATTTACAAGAGAAGAAGGACTGCATCAGGCAGTCGTGGTGAAATTTTCATATGGAAAACCAGAATTACAAGTAATCAGAAAACAATTTACGGCACAGTTCGATATTCAAGGTCGATGTAATATATGACTACTGGAATATAGGCATCTGCTGGTTCGTTTTGACCTATATAACGATTATGTTAAATTCTTGTCAAGGTTGACTGGATATATGAGATCTAAAGGAGATGATTTCTTCTTTAGAACGTTTCCATGGACGCTAGGATTCAATCCGAAGGAAGAAACGTCCATGGCAGTCGTGTGGATCTCATTGCCATGTTTGCCTCCTAATTTTTTTGCTAAGAGGTCGCTGCTATCTATCGCATCTGCTGTGGGTAAATCACTTGATGTGGATAAGGAAACACAGGAGAGAACTCGACCTAGTGCTGCTAGAGTTAAGTTCATACTTGATCTTATGGACAAGCATCCAAAAAAGTTAAAATTGTTATGATGGACAAATTTACAGGAAAATCTATCGTGCATGATCAAGTAGTTGTATATGACAACCTTCCAAGTTATTGTACGTACTGCAAACATCAAGGCCACGAGGAAAAGCGTGTCGAGTAATAAAGAGACAAGCTGAAGAGGAGGTTCTTGCAAAAGATACACCAACTGGTGGTAATCTGCCTAATAGTGAGGTGAGTATGATTGAACAACTTCAAGGAGATGCTAGGGATTATTTAAATGCAAAAAGAGCTGAACAAAGAGGTAAAGATGGTGCATCAACAGATGGAAATCTGATAGGGGTAGCAGGAAAAAATAAACTCGTCGTGCAGCAGAGGTTACAGAATGAAGGAGGAGAAGAAATTGCTAATGAGAGCAATGCTAATCTGCTGATTCGAGCAACCATGGTAATGTTGTAGGTGATAGTAGAATGCTCAATAAACTCCCTCCGGAATCTATGCGTGATGTTCCTGCTAGATAAGCTTTAGCAAGGATTTTTGATGCAGTAAATCCAGTAGTAGCAGGTTATGATAAATTGAAACGTTCTACTGTTGTTGTAGAGGCTAAGGAGCAGGTGATTCTGGATACTAATGATGCAACTGCTATGTCAACTGATGGAAGCCAAAAGATTGGTTCTGATAGACCTAATGAACCTGTAAAAATTGGTAATACAAAGGANACAGGAATAAATAAAGATGAGATTTTGGAATATAAGGCTGGACATGTAAGGTCTGATATTAAGGGTGAGGATCTGAACAAAAAAGGAGAAGCTTTGAATGTGGTAACTTCCAGAAAATCTCCTACAAAGAAAGGGGTATCACCAAAATTTCAGAACCAAGGTGCAACTGAACAGGGCACTCTGTTTCAGCCGGCTGGTGAGGACCAATCTTTAGGCAATAAAACAACTGGGCAAAAGGGTGTAGTTATTGATGTTAACTCTGGTAAATCAGTTGGTGAATGGAATGGAAATAATACAAACACAATAGAGGGGGTTTGGAATGTGGTTTCAGCAAGGAAATCACCTACGAAGTAGGTGGTTTCACACAGTCAAAATTCAGGAAGTGTTCGACCAAACGCTGCTAATTTTGTGACTAGCCCAAATAATTTCGATGTTCTTGCTGCTGCTGAGGATCTTGCAGGTGATACAACAGGTGGTGGAGATAATGTAATCTCCAATGAATTAGTTCCAATGATCAGTAATGCAATAAAAGACCAAGGTAGTGTTGAGTTAGCGCAGAAATTTGGTGTTCGACGAAGTGACTTTAAGACCAAATTGGAAACTGAACTAACGGGCATCCAAGCTCATAGTTCCAATGCACCTGTGTTGCATTTCTCCAGTCCACAAATTGAACAAATCATCAAAGATGCCCAGAAAGAAATTATGATGAATCCTACTATAGTTAATCAACCTTTGGTCGCCTTGAACACATCCGTATTTGATGTCCCTTCGCAATCTTTAGAGTCTTGTGGGGAATGTGAAGCTGTTTCGGGGCAGCTTACGCTTTCAACAGGGAATAACAACGATATTATACAAGCTAACGTGATGGGGATGGCTATCAAATCTAGGCTTTGGGGTGACCAACGTGAGGAGGATGATGACGAGGATTGGGGTGAGGGTTTTGCTGGATATTCTTCTGAAGAAACTGATCAAGAGGCTGGTTTGGACAGTGTGGGTGAGGGGACTGAAGTCCTAGCAATGCCACAACCTGATGGAGAAACAGCAGTGAGTCCCAAGAGCAAATTAAACATCCATGCTCCTGTGTTTATACCTAGAAACTCACCTACAGGAGAATCGAATCAAGCGGCAACAAGTCCTACAATGCAGTGTGGGTCAGCTACTAGTCCTACTGGTGAAACGTTAACGTTGAGAGCTGGGCAGCATCAAAGTGTGCCAAACATTCCAATGCTGGAGGCAGTGCATCAACAGTTAAATCCAAACAAGTTAGACAGTTCAGCTGGTGGTCGAGCAGCAACAGTAATGGCAACATCTGGGCAGAAACAAATTGTCACAACAA